>JBAMAX010004311.1:600000-784838 GCA_037043745.1 Chymomyza amoena
CTTAAAGTGAAGGGATTATATTAAACTCATGTAAAATAAATATTTTATTTAACTCTTAATAGGAAGCAACGAATTTAAATTGGGATCCACTTATCCGTAATGCTTCATTTTCATTTGAGGTTCTGGTTATTGTAAATCCAAGTCTCTGGACAGTTTTTGATGTGAGTCGATGCATAAGTTCACCCACCGGCAGATGGTATGGTTTATTAAAACGGGGGAAAATTACTCTTTTAGTAATTAAAATAATTTCTTAAAAATTGTATTGAGCAAGCAATACACTTAAATCTCTTTAAAAGTTTACCTGATCAGGTTTATGTATTGCCCAGTTCCACATGTCTGAACAAACGTTATAAATAAAGGCGAATATTATCCAAATTTGGCTTTTGTTGCCAAGTAGTATTGCTAATCCGATATAAAATGCTATATTCCTGTCATTAACTCAAATATGGATGCAATAGATTTTGGCATATGCAGCATAGGAGCGACCAAACCTTCACAATAACTACTGAACAAATCCGAAATACCACTCACAGTATAGGTACGGGGTAATGTTTCCAAATTACTTGTTAAAACAAGAAGTCTTTTATGTTTAAAAATAAGAAAAGACCACTATTTGTATACCCTACTAGTGAGTCCGACAGACGTTGCCTTCCAAAACTTTTTGAATACTCTTAAAGTGAATAAACATTGTGAGATTCTCTAGTTAGCTTATCTGGAAAGATTTTAAGATTTTTCTTTCATTTCGTTCATTGCGATCCTCACGTTCCTGGGCAGTACGATTAGATTGATAACACAGGTCTACAAATACAGGGGTCATGTGAGTTGTTGGAAAGCTAGAGTCATTTCCGAAGTAATTTGGCGTAGAATTCGAATCCGGCGTCAGAACTGGCCCATCACGTCAGGATTTTGAGATATTTGAGGTTATGTACCCAAAAAATGACGTTTTTTCCTACATTTGAGGTTATGTACAGGGCGCAAAAATTTTTGCGGTCTTCTCTCCAGTTACATCATTTAGTACAACTCTTACCCTTTAATTTAAGGGTTCAAGAGATCAACTACGATTTTTTTTAGCAAGTTATGGCTTTTCGAAGTTACGAGATATAGCCCTTCGACGTCATTAGCATTTGCAATAAGCCTTTGAGATAACACAGGTCAACATGGTTCAGTTGTTGGAAAGCTAAGAGTCATTTCCGAAGTAATATGGTGCGTAGAATCCGAATCCGGCGTCAGAACTGGCCCATCACGTCAGGATTTTAAGATATTTGAGGTTATGTTATTTTTTGGGTACATAACTTCAAATATCTCAAAATTCTGACGTGATGGGCCAGTTCTGACGCCGGATTCGGATTCTACGCACCAAATTACTTCGGAAATAACCCTTAGCTTTCCAACAACTCACATGACCCCTGTATTTGTAGACCTGTGAAATGCTAATGACGTCGAAGGGATATATCTCGTAACTTCGAAAAGCCATAACTTTGCTAAAAAATCGTAGTTGATCTCTTGAACCCTTAAATTAAAGGGTAAGAGTTGTACTAAATGATGTAACTGGAGAGAAAGACCGCAAAAATTTGTTGCGCCCTGTACATAACCTCAAATGTAGGAAAGAACGCCATTTTTTGGGTACATAACCTCAAATATCTCAAAATCCTGACGTGATGGGCCAGTTCTGACGCCGGATTCGGATTCTACGCACCAAATTACTTCGGAAATGACTCTTAGCTTTCCAACAACTGAACCATGTTGACCTGTGTAATTAATTTGATTCGTTGCATTTCTTCCAATTGAAATACATCATGCATTGATTGATTAGGAGACGGCATTCCCAATAGAGGAGGAGAACTATCGATAGTCGGCGCCATCGATAGTCGACGATAGTAATTTCACAATCATCGATGGTTGACGATAGTACTAGCGATAGTCGACGATAGTCCCGTCCACAATAATATGCATATTTGGTTTTAATTTTAAAGTTTGTTTAATTTTTAAAAATGAAAATTCATATACGATATTAATGTTTTATGATCCAAAAGTATTGTACTCCTTTCCGCAGTTAATGCACTTTGCCAATTTTTTGTCATCTGACGTTTTATAGTATTTCCATACTTGTGAGAGTTTAGTTTTCTTTTTTTGTGTTTGCCTCTCGGTCGCCAAATCTTTCTCCGAGTCCGCGCTGCTGCAATCGCATGCCTGCCTTTCAGCCCTCGACACACTGAGTGTGAGAGTCCCGACGTTTACCTTAAATTCGACACATAGTCAAAATTATTCATAACTACAGTATGAACTCGGTAATCGCAACCCTCGATACACGCAATAAACGCTCAAATTATACTTTTTGGTGATGTGAAAACTATCAGAGAACTATCGATAGCACTATCGACACTATCGTTAATGTCTGGCTGCTATCGATGGTAGCTCGTAATGCTCAACCATCGATAGTGCCGATAGTACTATCGATAGTTCTCCACATCTAATTCCCAATTGTCCTAATGCTTTATTAGTCATCGCCAAGCATAGATCTTCGATATGAATTAAAGCTTCATTGTAAGCTTCCGGCGTAAACTCCACCACTGAACTACGTTTTGCTTGACGTACTCGAAACAAAAAAACTTCTAATAAATAATCTTGATATCTTATCCACAACTCAGGTGAATTTGAAGGAAAACATGTTAACAAAAAAATCGCAAATATAAGACTATTTGATATGGATGAGCAGTAATAGCAGCATCTTGTAAAGTTTGATCCCAGTGCAAATAATTTTCCAACAAATTCTATTTTTGACATGCCTCTCAATACGTTGCACACAATACGCCATTCACTGCTCTCAATGATTGAAACGATGTTGGACCTCGAACATTGATTAACAACAACACCAGTTTTTGTATATATATACACACAAAAACCGATATTCTCAAAAATGCGTATATCTCACGAACCAATACTCACAAACACAATACTCGCAATAGGCTTAAATCCTCCGTATTGGCAAACTCTAACACACGCAAAAATCAGATTTGAAATTTATCGTCGCGTTCATGAGATCCTCCGTAACACGTGAAACATAAGTATCTTTTATTTAAAAAATAGAAGTAGGCGTACAAAGGGTATACGAGATTTGCCTACAATATATGTACGCGGACTTGTAACCGAAGGCGTCATGGCCTTATGCATCCGAATGTTAAAAATTAACAAAATCGGACAAATACAACAAAAGTCAAAGCCTCAAATGTACAAATTTACAGAGCTTATAGAGGCCAACTGGAAAATTCTTAGAAGGAATTTAATTTTTTTCGAGAAAAAGGTATTACATTGTCGGTCACCTCCTCGACTGTATTACATTTTTAAAAACTAATACTGTATAAGCTGTATTTTGCTACAACATTTTTTTCAAATATTCCGAAGTAGATATCTATTTAACTTTTTTTTACTTTTGTAAAACCCTTAGCTTTTGCTTAAATTTTGTTCGATTTATATTGTATTTCGACCATAGTGCGACAGTGGCGGCGCCGCAAAAAAGAAAGCGCGTGCAACAAGAACAAGCAAGCAAAATCCAAAAACAAAAACTCAACCGACCGGAACTGCAACTGGCGCTATATGCAATTATGTATATAAACATATTGTATGTGTTTGTACGAATGCAAGTGTGCGTGTGTGTGTGTGTGTGTTTATGTATTGATGACCGCCCAAGGCGCTGGCAACAACTACAACAAGAAACAGTAGCAACATTTGCCTTTTGCAGAAGATTGACAGCGCTACACTTGGGAGCTTCAAACAGACAGCCGTTTGGCATTGGACCACCATGATGTTTGGCTGTTTTGCTGGGATCCGTTCCCCGGATGGATGGATGGATGGATTGCTAGCTGGCTAGCTGGGTGACTGGCTGGCTGGCTGACTGGATGACAAGCTGGCTGCACTGGCAGTTGTTGCTTGTCGCCACGCTGTTGCGTTATATTGTCAAAAGGGGAAGCGCAATGGGAATTGCAACATATTGCAACAAGTTGTTGTAGTTGTTGTTGTTGTGGTTGTTGTTGTTGTGGTTGTTGTTGTTGTTGTTGTTCAACATTGCCGGCATTCTTTGTTACGCCTTATTTCTATAGGATGCTACTAAAACTGCTATTTTGATCTCAACGCTGTAAATTATACGGCGGCAACAACAACCGCAACAACCACAACAACAACAACATTTGCATAATTGTTGACAACATTGCATGCTGCATGTTGCCAGTTACCAGTTTCACTTGTTTCAAACGGTTTATGCTACCAACTACACATTCTTGCCGCTTATCCTAATTCGTATTTTGATATAAATATCTTTATAAAAACCAAATAAAATGATTAATACCAAAAAACTTGCCGTATACTTAACATTTTTTAATCCTTCCCATTAAAGGAGTAAAAGAAGAATTACTAAAAATTGATTCCAGGAACAGTACATCTGGACAAAGTTGTAATGAACCAATGTTTGGTCTCTTCAGAACTGTTAATTTTTTAAAAGATAAAACAGTCGTAAGATATATATTATTCCATTAAAAAGTTATTGACTAAATTTTCGATTTTGACCACCTTTTTATTACAATTTTATCAACTATTATAATGGATATTATAAAATAATGAATTAATGGCAAATTTTAAGTGTTTAGATGGTCCATTTTATACCAAAGATTAAAGATTTTGCGCTTTTATATGATTCGCATTAAGATTCCTTACTTAGCACTAAAAATGTATCATTTATTAAATGGGAATTTACAAAATACGTTCTTATCTTAATGCATATAAGGATAGAATCAATTTGCCACTGCTTCTATTGAAAAACTGAGACAATTTGCTGCTTTTCCAGGCAGAAAAATGTAGCAAAGGTAAATTGTATTGCCTTGAGAAGCCATTAAAAAAATGCTTATTTAAAATGCTGCTTTTAATTTTATGTTTATGTATTTTGAAGCTCGTAAATGGATCTGGCCTTTTTTTCTATGTCTAAAATATAGAGAAATATACAGATTCCAATAAAAACCAAAAACTAACCAGGTCGTAAAAATTTTAAGCGTTTTTTGCACACAATGATTCCTAGAACAAATTCAAAGCCCAAATAGCATACAGCAGAACAATCATTTGGAGCTAAAAATTTTAATAGGGCCGACCGACCGACCGACCGACCCATGGGACCACACACACTGTTTGGAATCATGCCAGAGTGCGACCGCCCAGAAGCACACAATAAAAAAATCAAATTTAAAAATAAAAATACTAACAACAAATAATTGCTAATTTTATGCTCGAATAAATAAGCACGAGGGGGGGCCGCTGTGGCCCTAAAAAACACAGCTTCTTTGGAAGGATCAAAAATGAGCACCCTACCATATTGTGAACTGTTGCATAAATTAGTGTGAGTGAAACAGCAGCAATGGCTCTTTGGCTTTGGCGTTCGCATGTATAAAAAACGTCACGCACTATCAAACAAGAAAATGATCAATGGGGGCACACACACACACACACACACACGCGCACACTCGTACGCACACACACACGAACACACTCAATCAAATGTAGCCTGCATATAGCCAATAACAACAGCAGAGCGGCTAATAGACCTCCCAAGACGTTGAATTAAAGACCACACACGACGAAGAACGATCGAAACATTCGGAGCACAGAGAGCGAGAGAGCGGGAGAGCAGTCGCCATCCAACACGTACATGTGCGTGTGTGTGTGCGTTTAAAAAGACCTTTGAAAACAATTTCAGCACTGACTGTCCGACCAGGAGGGGGGAGATATGTAAAATATGTTAAGCAGATAATTGAAAAATGTATCTTAAACATGTGTTGCACTCAAGTGTTTATACAAGTTTCAGCCAAGCAATTGTCTTAGCGAGTTCGCAACGGCAAGTATGCACTTTTTATCTGTATCTTATACTATATATGAGGTATTCACGCATTGTGTTGAGTTGAGGAGTTGAGGAAAAGTCAACAGGCCAAAGCATAAATCCCTTCTTCTTTTCTTCTTCTTTCCAGGATTTGTTTACAAATTACATTAAAATTAAAAAACTTGAATTAAAAATGCCGAGTCAAGGCATAAAATCTATTGCAATTAAACCTGTTGCTAAAGTAGCAACGTTTTGCATCGATTTTTATTATTTTATTGCTGAGAAAATAAATAAATTGCAGAAAAACCACATTTGAGGAAAAGTTAAGTTTCGAGTTGAAACACAGGGTCGCATTTGACCATGCATTTTGTTTTTGGAAAACAAGTCAAGTTCTCAAGTCAACGCAAAGCGTGAATACCTCTATAGATTTTCGTTATTCCAAATAGAAACACTTTTTAAGTGTATAATGAAAATGTATTCTCAACATGTTTAAGTCGTTGCTGTAGTAAAATCGAAAATGCAATAACCAAATTTTCTCATAGAACGCATTTCGAAATATTGCAAACAAAAATGTATATAAATAAATGTTCAAACTAATATAATAATGTCAAATCAAAATATGACAGATGTCTTTTGACACCTCTTGATAGAAATAGTGTTAAATCTAAAAAAAAAATGGCGGACGTAAAGTCGGGCGAGGACGACTTTAGGATACCCTGTACCACTAGCTTGTAATAAAGTCCGATTTCTTCACAAAAAACCAAAAACAGAAGAATTTTTAAGCAAAAATTTTTATTTTGACCGATCGTTCCTATGGGAGCTATATGATATAGTCAACCGATTTCAATAAAATTTGACACAGTGCTTAAATACCTTAAAAAAGATATCTTTACAAACAAACAAAACACATCGAATTTTGTATAAAAAACGTGTTTTTGGACCGATTGGTCCTATGGGAGGTATATGATCTAGTCAAACGATTTGGATTAAATTAAGTACAGTGCTTATGAACTATAAAATACTCACGAATGTCAAATTTGGTCCCAATATCTTAACAAACAAACGAAACACAACAAATTTTGTTAAGAAATCGATTTTTTGGAAGATCGGACCTATGGGAGCTATATGATAGAGTCCACCGATTTTGTTCAAATTTGGCACATTGCTTAAGTGGTCTAAAAAATTTCCAAACGCCAAATCTGGTTACGATATCTTTATTGAAAAACGAAATATAGCGAATTTTTCTTTAAAAAGTTATTTTGGCCGATCGGTCCTATGGGAGCTATATGATATAGTCAACCGATTTTGATCGAATTTGGTACAGTGATTGGGAACTATAAAAACTTTCGAATACCAAATTGGGTTACGATATCTTCATAAACAAACGAATTATTCATCTAAAACGCTTTTTTTGGTCGAGGTCGTCTCAAACACCCCCATGGGAGCTATTAATCTATCCCCGATATCAAAAAAAAAATAAACTTGCCTCCTGCGGAATAATATGGGATCTAATGTGAAAGTTTGGTAACTCTAGCTCTTACCATCTCTGAGATCTAGGCTTTCACACGGACGGACGGACAGACGGACATGGGTATATCGACTTCTCTGTTCACCCTGATCATATTTTAGGTAACTTTGGGTGTCTCCGACGTCTCCTTCTATATGTTACATACATTTTCGGCTTGCACAAACTTAATATACCCTTGGTACCATACGGTACAGGGTATAAAAATTAATAAAAAGTCTGAAAAGAATGCCCACAATGCCGATTTTTTCCAAGGTGCACAATGAGCCTGCTTAGCCAGATTTTGGCCAAAAGTTCCCCATCCTGTGCAAAAAAAATAGTAAATTATAATTAGTGTTTTTTAAGTTATTGGCAATCTAAGATAACAATTTTTAATCTTCTATCTTATCTATATATACAAAAATGAATTTCCGTTCGTAGTCTCGTTATACATCGAGAACGGCTGAACCGATTTGAATATAGCACAGTAGAAACTTGTTCAACACAGGGTATCGGATATTAAGTGCAAACAGAAGCGTAGTCGCAATGGGTTGAAATGTAGTTTCTATGGGGCATGAATTTATTAGAGATGCCAGCTCTCTTAAGAATACTTTAGTTCGTCCATACGACGGAGAGTCATGAAAGTCAACTAATCCAAAAATCGTATGATTGTCTAGATAAGCTAACTAGATAACCTTACGATGTTTATAAACTTTAGGTGTATTCAAAAAGTTTGGGCAGGACGACGTCTGTCGGTTCAGTGCTTCGAAATTTGCGGAATAAATTTAGAGTATTAATGCTTTTCACACTGGGAGTGCCTGCTCACGTGTTGGAAAACCATCAGCATTATTTATTTTCGCAAAAGACGGGAAAACCAAAAATGTCGTGTATCACAACGCATTGTGCACGTATCAATTTATACATTTTAGATCAGTTCTGTTAATAAATAAAATAAAGCACTGTGGTTGAAAAATACTTCTTCATTAATTTGTTGTTCCAATATATGTAGATTCATCGTCCTCGATGCCACAACACTTTCTAATGAAATGGTTATGAAAGATGTCGGGACATCGTTAACCAAGGATGAACTGATATTATCCTTCTATTATATAAAAAAGTTTTTTTTTCTCAACTTTTTGATAGTGTAGAAGATGTTATGTGTATAACAAAAGATATTTGTTTCTCATGATTTTTTTCTCATGTTTTTATAAAGTAAGGAATTTAGCAAAATGGGTAGAAAGAAGTTGCATTTGATTAAAGAGGAAATGAAAGAGCTCAAACGAGAACAGATGCATAAAGCATCAAAGAAGAGGTATGACAAGAATAAAGAAGTAATTTAATTTCAAGTGGGACCCCCTGATCCGCTTGCGACGATGGTGGGGGTTGGCGAGCGACGCGAGCAGGGAGCGAAGCCCCTAGTTACTTATAAATATTACATCAGAAAAAAAAATTTGAGCTTAAAAATGTTTGGTTTTAAATATATTCGAATAGTAGGACAGTTGTTTTTTTTTTTTGTCATTATTATATTATATACATTTTTTCATATATTTTACAAGAAAGTGTAATTCTTCACGATTTTGAATTTTCGATCTAAATGTTAAATTTTAAAACATGAACCAAAGAAAAATTTAAGAACATTGTAACTTCTCAGCTGCCTAAAAGCATGCTTCAATGCCCATTTGTTCAAAAGTTATGAAGCTGCACATTTTAGATATACAATTTGAAAATTTTGTAGCATATTTATAAAGATTCAGGTCATTCAATATAAAAATTATAAATTTTGATGCAAAACGTAAAAATTTAAATACGTATTTTTTGAGGTTTTTTCGGAATTTAAAAGAATATACAAAAAAAATTATAGCTTTTAAAAAACAAATTGATTAATGGTGCCGTCTTTTTGCAATTGGCTTCGAAAGCTGAAATGTTTGGGAACATTATTCGATATTTTGGGTATATACTATTTTTTTAATGCATGGGACTCATATCTATCTCTGTGTGAAACATGTTTCAATTGCAATTAATATTTAATTAATCTTTTTTCCGCAACTTATTTTAGAAATTTTTCAGACTTTAAAAAATACGGTAGATTTTCTGTAGAAAACATTTTATAGGTAAAAAAAAAACCGATTTCCATTATAGGACTAGTTGATCAATGACTTTAAAAAACTGCCATTGGTTTGTGGGGGAGCCAATATCAAAAAACTTAAAACGCATGCACAGAACGAGAGCACAAGTCGCACCAAAATTTGAAACTTCTAACTCCGTTTAGTATTATAAAAATTGGCAATACGGACACGTTGTATATATCGAATTCTTTTGTCGTTCTAGTCATTTTAATAAAGAGATGGACTTTAACGATTTTTCATAAGCTTTTGACGTAAAACATTTCTTTGCACTTGTTTCGATTTGGAACATTATATTAAGAGAATACACGATGTTAGCTATGTGTTGGCAAAATTTTTGCAACTCTTGTAATTTTATAAAATATAGAACTACCACCTTAGGTTATGGAATAATTAAACTGTTAATACAAAACCCTACTTAACAAATCCAAAAGACATCTTAAGCTGAAAAGTGTTTAAAATTAAATGAGATAGCTAGCCGAAGTGGATTCGCCAGATAAAAATTCTTTTAATTCCATTAGACGGAACTTGCATAAAATCAGTGGAGTATATTTGGTAGCTGAGGCAACAACAATTTATTTTCTCATGATAACGACCAACTAATTGAAAGAATAATCGATAAAGAAGATTTTTAAACGTTAAGACAATATTTTACTAAAATTTAGTAAAAGTGACAAATTTAAATAATATAAATTTAACATTCTAAATTGCATGGACTGCGCGGCACAAATATCACATAATTATAATTGTACTTAAATTAATCGATACTCAATATATCGGTATCGGTTCAAGTTAACTTGATACATTTTAAGCTGGTTGTTTTGTTGATGTTTTAAAAATTTAACACCAGCTACTTATTTCTTTACTTTAACTTTTACTGCATTAATATTCAGTATATTTTTTAATATGTGCCACATTCATTAGGAAATAATATTGCTTTGAGCTACTTACAATAGAAACTGAGCTCAGCAGCAATTTTTGTGACCAGTTCATTAGAACTGAACGACTCAACTCCAATCAACACGGAACGTGTGTCGGATTTTGTTCGGGTAATTGACACAAAATTCATTGTGCTAGTCTTTAAAAATGCCACCCAAAAAAGCGCCAGCGCCAAGTAAAAAAACTGAGCAAAAGAAAAAAGAAAAAGTTATTGAGGTAAGTTGTGAGGTTGCTGCTAAAAGTGCCGCAGCTAACATAACCTCAACGTGCATCAAATAATTTTGAGAAAATTACAACGTCAACAAAAGATTCTAACCAAATCCACATATGCTTATCCAGGACAAAACTTTCGGACTGAAAAACAAGAAAGGCAACAAGCAGCAAAAGTTTATACAACAAGTAGCTAAACAGGTGCAAAGTGGAGGCGTACATCCGCGACAGGATGGCGACAAACGCAAAGATGAGAAGGAGAAAAAATTGGCCGAACAGCGTGAGCTTGCCATGATCTTTAAGCCAGTGCAAACGCAAAAAGTGGAAAAAGGTACTGATCCCAAGTCTGTGGTGTGCGCGTTCTTTAAGCAGGGTACTTGCACCAAAGGCGACAAATGTAAGTTTTCGCACGATTTGTCACAAGAAAACAAAGTGGAAAAGCGATCCATCTATGTGGATATGCGTGACGGCGAGGATGATTCAATGACCAACTGGGATGAAGCCAAGCTTAAGGAAGTAATTGATAAGAAGCACTCAGACGAAAAGCGGCGACCAACAACTGATATTGTAAGTCTTTGTACCAATAGCAGTCGCAAAATTTTAATATGTAAACACTTTATTGCTCACAGATTTGCAAGTTCTTTTTGGAAGCAGTAGAAAAGTCTAAATACGGCTGGTTTTGGGAATGTCCTAACGGAGAGAAATGTATTTATCGGCATGCACTCCCGCCAGGCTATGTGCTTAAAAAGGACAAAAAGAAGGAAGACAAGCCTACGGAAATTTCGCTGGTCGATTTAATTGAAAAAGAGCGTGCTGCCCTGGGTCCAAGTCAAACGCGTGTAACTCTAGAAACATTCTTGGCCTGGAAAAAACGCAAAATACAAGAGAAGAAGGAAAAACTGGCCGCGGATGAGGAACGCAAAAAGAACGATTACAGCAAGGGCAAACAATTTGGTATTTCTGGCCGCGAGATGTTTAGCTTCAATCCGGATTTGGTCGACGATGGTCCTATGGAAGAGGGTGACGCCGCCTTCGATGTCTACCAACGCGACGACGATGACGATGAGGATGCCGTTGAATTTAAGGAACTTGATTTGGCAGCTCTTTCCTTGGCTGCACAAGAAGTCGATGGTTCCGGTACGCTTGCATCTAGCACAAGGTTATTGGACCAAGCGGAAGAAGCAGCTAAAACTGCAGCAGCTGAGGACGCAGCGGCCGACGAAAGTCCCACATCATCCAACACTGCTGACGCGCCCGCCAATGACGCTGCCCCTATTAACAAAGATTTATTTGTTGATTTGGCGGGTGAATTAGATGACTTAGACCTTGATGATGAAGATGATTAGGCGAAAAATTTATATCGGCTTTAACATTGAAAGTAAAGCTAAATTGTGCAGACTAAAACACCAATTTATAAACACAAAGATTTCTGCAATTTCCCATTTCCGTTTAATAAAATTTGTGGTTTTTAAATGAAATTGGATTGGTCTTAGTTTCGGTGTCTTTTCTGGAGCTTAACACCTCTTTAAAAAAATGCAGGTCTAGATAGCATAACTTTTATTGTATCACTTATATACTTGCATTTACAAATTGAAAACATTAACTACTATAAACTTTAAAATAAAAAACTTTAAAATTACCAAAAGTTGGGCGGTAAAATGCCATCAGCCTGTGGTATTTGCCGCTCTTGTATGAACCTGGCTAGCAATAAATCCAAACGCATCTTTGGTCCACTCTTATCGTAGGCCGCTAGCTGAGGTAGATAGTACTGTTGTAGGTACAGAAGAAGTTTAACGAATTGACGGCCGTACGAGCGCCAAAGCTCAAAGCCCAATGTCTGCAGCATTTCCATAATCATTGTTGGACAAATATCCGGCTGCGGCTTCAGCAGCAACATGTGTGTTAGCCAGCGCCAGGCTTCTTCAATGCCAAAAGGATGCGCCGGACCATCACCCTTGCGCCCGGGTGTTATTATAATAGCGCCATACAAGCGTGCAATGCCAGCCTGACGCTTTAAATACATGTTGGGTACTTCGAATTCATTTTTGTCGGTCAAACGATAACCCAGTGATTTTTTATGTTGCTCCTCTGTCTGACCTGGCTGCTGTGGTATAAAGTAGGGCACCAAATATGGAGACTCCTTGTATATGTAGGCAAGAAAGATTTTTCCAAAATCGGGCAGCAGTTTCCAAAAGCTAACAATGACCGAGGCAAAAGGAAATGCTGCCTTTGGATTACCCGAAATGGCAGTCTCAGTTTGGCTAACAAACTTTTTGGCCATAAGCAATATGCAGTAGTCACGTGCGAGTGGATGATCATTAATAGTTATGGTACCACCATCTGTGGTCTTTGAGGGTTGTCCCGCAAAGAAGTTGTACAACTTTTCAAAGTTGAGTGTCAAATGCTGTGCACTTACAGCAGATATAGCATTCAATGGCACATTTATAGCACGCTGACAGTATGTACGATACTTTTTCCATGCTTCGTCTGTTTGCAGAGGCTTAACGCGCTCTACTTTGTTATGGTATAACTGATTTATGTTGTTGTAAAAAGCAAGCCGAATGGGATGCACATAAAGTGTGGACATGGAATCGATTTCTGCATTTGTAACAGTTTCTGTGGGCGCATTTGTAGTTGCAACTGCGCTAGCTTCTACTGCCGCTGCGGCAGAAGCTGAAGCTGCTTGTTTTCGTGCCTGTAGCTCTTGTTCAATTTGCAACTGATTTTGCTTCTCCAATTCTGCTTCGGCAGCCCGTTGCTGCTCCTCCGCCAATTGTTTGGCCTTAGCCTCGTCGATCTTAATCTGTTGCTGCTGAGCTGCTTGCAGTGAGAATTGTTTTATTTCTTTGTTCATACTGGCTTCAATGCTGTTTAAGCTTTGACAGTAATGCTCGGCAGTCTTAAGTTCTGCCGGACCACAGCTCCCGGCTTTGACTTTGTTTATCAACTGATCGAACATTTGAACCAGCTCACGCAACTGTCGATTGAGATCACCGCATGCTTTTTGAGATTCAGTGTCCAGTGCTAAGAGAACTAACACAATGCATTCGTATTTGCGACGAAATTTGGCTTGATACCTCGCCAAGCCTTGATATGAAAGTTCCTGAATTTTAAGCTCAGTTTGTTTTTTAAGTTTGCTCAATATTGTTTGTTGTGCTTCGTGGTCGGCTTTAGCTAGCTTTTCCGCTTGTTGCTCTATTTGTGCGTTTATCTCTTGCTTGATAGCTAGGCGGGTGGAAAGGGTGTTCTGAGGCACTTCTACATTTTCTTGATCTGCGCGGAGCTCGTGCTTACCAACAGACTGTTGACGTTGTTTCTGAAATGTGCAAAGTTTTGTGCGCACGGTCTTTTTACAATGTTGTTCAATTTCGCGTTTCAGAATTCTGTTGTTAAGAGCAGGAATGTCTTGTAGATCGACGTGAGGCGTTGATTTCAGCTCATCCACAACTAATGTGTTATGAACTGAGGTTGGGATTAGATGGGTGGTTACTTGAGCCAATGTACAATCAGCTGAAGATGGACTTGAGGGTGTGGTTACATGGGCTTCTTTATCAGCATTGTTATGAGAAGGTTGTCTTTCCGACCAAAGCGGTAGGTCGGGTCCAATGGAGCGCTTGGTGGCACCGGCAAGTGAAATTGTGGCAGCATGCTTTAGCACGGTTTCTATGTTGAGTAATGTCATTCCTTCTACTAAGTCGACCGCGCTGGAGCTCTGTTCAAAAAACAAACAAATAAGTTTAATTGGCGTAAATTATGTGTGATGAGATTTACCATTGTGACTAATAAAAACCAAAAACTCAGCCAAACATTTAGAAAATATGCAAAACGTAATGTTGTTGCAACGCACGAGTTGCCACTTATTAAATATAATTTTAAGCGTGTGCACACACTTTTCAGTGTGCACTCACTGTTGCATTTAAATCTTTAAACAAAAAATAAATTCATTCGCATTTGAATAAATCAACTTAAATCAGTTTCACATTTTTTATTTACAATTTATTTTACTAAAGTCATTAAATTCAAAAACATCTAAGTTTTCGTTTGATTAAATTAACATTTATAATTATAATCGTTCACTTATCAATTATAACATGTACATTAATTAGAAAAACTTTACACCATGGCTGCCATCCATCTCAATTAGCTCACAAGTGCCCTTTTCTTCTAGCAGGCGCAGCGCATTCAGCAACACGGCCTCGTCTATACCGTGAAAATCTGTTTGTGTGGAATTCTCACCGGAGTGTATTTCATATAGTGTGCATATGCTATTTGTTTGTCCTGTCTCTTGAATCCAATTGTAGACCATAGTGCCATATTCCTCCAGCGTGTGCCAATAAACCTGCCATTCCTGACGGCGTTTGTCCACTGGCGCTGCGTGTCCACTGCGTTGCAAATGCTCTAGTATGACCAATATAAACTCAGGGGACAGACGCCTCTTGAGCTCTTCGTTATAAAACAATGGCAAATTTTGTTCATTGATGCTTATCGTAAACTTATTGCAATGTTTAAAATATTTAAGGAAAATATCAGTCCAAACTTTTAATTGCTGCTGCCGAGTTTCTTCGTGTGGCTGCAAACTGTAAGCTAACCGATTAATCAATGGTTTGTGTCAAGTTTTTACTAAAGCTTACGTGAAAAACGGTGGAAATGTGTACTCCCAGGGCCATTGAAAATCAGAATCGGTCATTTTATTTTAAAGTTATACTCATTTGTTGTCTATACAAATTTCGTAAGGTGACGTCAATGGTGCGAAAACAGCTGATGTTTCGGCGTTGCCATACTGTCTAAGAAATCAGTAGCACCTCGCTATTAAAAAAAAAAACATACCCACAAAAACCGATATATTCAAAAAAACTAACACATTCTGTCGTGTACATTAAAATGCTTTTGTTTTTATTTGTCTTAATTAGAAAAAATTGTGTACATTAACATTTTTGTTTTAATACATTTCTGTTTTGAATTGGATTGGTTTTGCTATTTCAAAAATGCCACTTTTTTTGATTCAGCCAAATGAAACATGTAGAGACAAAAAAATGTTTTAGATCAGATTTTTCTTTGCTTCATAAATATACATTTACATATATCTGCTATATATTCTTGTTAAATATACGTAAAGTACTAGGAGGCGCAACACTATACATTCAATATTTCACTTTTCATATATATGTAGATTTAAATTTTTATATTTAAACGTTTTTCATCTTATAAACCAGCAGCTTGCGTCTCGCTTGCCGCAAAACTCCAACTTCATAAATGCCCTTGCCACTTAAATGTCTTAATAAATTTATATTTTATTTTTATAAAAATTTGCATGCTGTTTTGTGCTTATGTACTAACTTTACGTCAGCGTGAGTGGTGTGCCTATAAATTTTGTTTAATCTTTATATACTTTTCTTTCTAGTTAAATGCAAGTTTTACTTGCTAGGGCTGGTATGTCTTGGGGCGTGCAGGCAGTGTATTAGCTTACAGTTAGTTAAAGAGCTTGGGCTTGGTAAATATAAATTTATAGTTAATAGTTTTGCACTTTGCCTTTATTTGGTTTTGTACACATGCGTGAAATTCTCTAGAGCCATTCTCTGGGGAGAAAGAAAGAAGTTGTTTTGATAGTACAGTTTAGAGTTAGCTAGTTTAAAGAGTTTTACAGTTAGTTCCTAGTTAACAAGTGAGGTTTGGTTGAAATCTTTCATTGCTATATAGGTATTTTAGTTTTATTTCGCTTGTCCGTCTAGGTAAACGCAATTTCTAAAACATTTACATAGCGTAATGGCATGGCATGGGTTTTATGTCCTTGTTTAAATAATACAGTATTTACTACATTTTTGTATTTTCTTTTATAAAAATATATATAAAATAAATAAGCCATTCAAAAGCCTTATATGTGCTTAAAGCATATTGTTAATGAAAATGTACACTTGAAATGCTTTGCGGCTTTCGTAAAATTATTAAATTCATATATAATACATTTAACGAAATACTTCAAATTTAAATTGTTTTCAACGCAAGCATAAATCGTTAAAAAAAAGAGCAGTTTTGCAATCCAAAGCAAATAATATAAAACATTTTCACTTTTTTTACATCTTGAAACAAATCGTAAGCTTCAAAGTATATATTTAATATGCTATACATTAGCGTAAAATACCAAATAAACAAAATATCTTTAAAAAATATATAAAACATTATTCGCTCATATCATGTACATACATAAAACTCTCAAATCGTATATAAATAACTTGTTCTCGACATATACATCCATATTTATTTATATATTTATATTGGTTTTTTAAGACTACTTAAAAATGGCATGTGGGGTGACATGTATGCGCTTACATACATTACATTATACATTCATACATTTATATCGAATCGTATAAAATGCATGCAAGTCAATATTGTTGAGCAGCTTATGACTGCCACACAGAATATTGCTAACAACTAAGAGACATATAATTACATATTGAATTTCCATTCATTTTGCCTGTTGTGGCTGCTTTATCAATGGTTGCGTTGCCTAGTCTAGCAGTTATTACATATACATACATATATAGTTTTGGGATTCTCGAATCACTGCACGTTTAGCATCTTGTTTCACACAATGCTCCATACATATATATATGGTATATTATTTCGACTAAACGACTAATACTATTTATATATTATAGCTAAACCTAAGCTACAATTTTTGCCTAAGACGCTCTGCTACCATGCAATTCTCGTATGAGTTTGGTTTATGTGTTTAAGTTTGTTTGTGGTTGTGTGTGTGTATGCGGAGCGTAGAAGAGCTTCACTTAGCAAGTGGCTCCAAGTAACAGCGAACCGTATTGTTCTCATCCAGCATGGCCGATAAATGGCGCGCCTGTTGCTGCTGCTGTTGCTGCGGGGGGGTGCTGTGTGATGTACTATGCGACGACGATGATGTTGTGGACTGCGGTGATAACTTCTGTAGTTGCTGACGCTTTTGTGCGGGCGTCTGGTTGGCCGGTGGCAATGGTGGCCCAGTATTATTGTGGTGCCCAAATAGCTCATTTACCGCTAAGCGTGCGCTAGGTGATTTAGCGGCATTTTGCCTATGGGCAAAACTTCCACGAATGGAGCCCTCACCAACGCCGCCGCTAACCCCAAAAACCGCACCATTATGCTCATGTGGTGCGACACCTACTCCTCCGACTCCTGCTGGCACACCGTAGTCTATAGGCGCGCCGTGTTTGCGTAGTTGGCGTCTGTTGAAATATAAACGTTTAGTATCAGTAAAGCGAGTTATCTAGTTTATAAGGTTAAGAAATCAAAGATAAATATTTGAACTCAATAATTTATCGTAATGTAAATGTTATTTGTATGAAAAGAATCAGTTCATTTGTACTTACTGAAACCGCCTCTGAAAGTCCTCATCCTGCATTGCCATTAGGCGGCGCATGCGCTCATCGCTTTGCGGCGGCAAGCCATGTGAATCATCATCCATATCGCTATCCTCCTCATCATCACAGACGCTATCATTTAACTCTTCTCCTTCCGCTGCTTCATCTTCATCATCATCATCATCTTCATCCTCATGGGCAGCACAGTGATGTGCGCGCTGCTGTACTGGTAGCGGCTGATTTCTGGAGGAAATGCTGCCACCACTTACACTGCCACCATAACGACTGCCAGCACCAGCAACAACTGCGGCGCGCATGTTGTTAAATACACCGGTGCCCACGCTGTTGTTATACACTTCGTCCACATCAAAGTCACCGACCTCATAGTGCTGTACATCCGAGTTTCGATTGCTCAAGATCTCCTCATATACGGGACCGCCATCGCCACCGCCTTGATTATAATAGGCATCGCTGCCGCCCATGCCCTGGCTAAGATCACAGTTGGAATGCTTATTTCTATAGTGGCGCTGTTGCTGCTGGGCAGCTCCGCCGATGCCACCGCCAGCGGCAATAAACTCGTGATGGTATTGCGCCATGTGCGGTGGCGGCGCTGGCAATTGCTGGCCAGCAGTGCGCCTCTGCTGATGCTGTAAATGCAGCAAATGCGCATGGGCTGTCGCATGCTCTGTTTGTTCCTCATCAGAGGAAAGTTGCTGCTGCTGAGCTTGACGCGCGCTTAGATGACGCTGCTGTTGCTGCTGGTGATAGTAGCTAGCGGGCATGTTGGGTTCCAAGGCCTCGGCATAGTGTGGATAGGATTGGGGTTGCTTCAGTGCACTTGTCTTTTTATATGATGGATAAAATAGCACCTGTGAAGCAGCTGTAGTGCGGCTGTGTAAGGAGCCGCTGGGCGAATCGGGACCATTGCCTCCAGTGGCTGCACCACCACTGCCGCCACGCTTTTTCTTGCCATTCTGACTATTATGCTTCTGCGTCCAGTAAAATACTTCGTGAGCTTGTTGCGGTGAGCCAGCATTATTGTAATACTCGCCAGCAGCGCGTTGTTTCATGCTGCCAGCTGGCGGTGGCTGCTTCCAGCTATAATAATCCGGCTGATGATAATAACCCTCGCCTGATGGCGGTACTTGTTGTCCTTGTTGTTGCTGCTGTTGTTTGTGTGCAAAAATCAAGTGCGTAGATCCAGCCGAAGATGTGGGCGAAGTATGTCCTGCGCTGGCCATGCCTGTGGAGCGCAACGTATTAGTTGCGCCACGTTCAAGCACCACATGGCTGCTTTTTTGTTGTGCTGCAGGCAGCAATGTACCCGCAATGAGACCGCTTTTGAGTGTACGCCGTTGTGTGGTCAATTGAGCTTCGTTTAGCTCACAGTCTGAGTTGGCACCTATAATAGCATCATCTGTGACAGCCACGCCATGTTCATCTGGCTCCTCTTGTGCCTCATCGCCATCGGCCAGCGGCAGCTTTGATTTTTTCATAGCATGAGTGCCTGTTGAAGCAGAGTTGCTGCCCAACGTGCCGGCATTGCCCCCTGGGTTGCCAACTACCATGCCACCATTTGTGCCAACAATCCCAGATGAAATGGAGGTCTTAGAGCAACGTAAGCACTTTGGCAGCCATGCATGTTGGCGCACGTATTTGCGATATTCACGGCGAATTTTTTCATTTTGTATGCAATGGAATACAAATATGTAAAGACCCAGCAATGTGTTGAAGCAAATAAAGCAATAACCATACACAGTAGAAATATCTTCATCCATTTTGGCGTTACGCAGATAAAAGTAGGCTGAGAACCAAACCGCGCTGAGCAAGAGCAAGAACACAAATGAGCAGCGTATGTCGAAGCTAGAAAGTAGATATAATTGTTTAATTTTCAGCTGGACAAAGTGGGCTGACGAAGTCTTAGCTTAGATATTCAATTATACCAAGCAAATAAAGAAAGGAAATTAGGTTGACTTACCGCACATTAGCTAGACGCGTGTGTTCCTTGGTCTTTAATGCAGTTCGACTTTTGCGGCACATTATAATCCATGACAAAAATGTGAAACCCATTGCAGCCTAAAGGAACATAGGTTTATTAGTTTAAAATTCCTTTAAACGTAGTTTCGCAAACATACCACAAAGAAGAGCAAAACTGGTGCCACAAAAGTAACATAGAAAAGCGAGTTGGCCTCCATTAAGACACAGTAATCGTTTTGTGTATAAGTGCCGGGATCTATGACTAAAGAAATAGCCACTACGCTCAAGGACATGCCATAGGAGAGCAAATAGTAGCAATTAACCTTGGGGGTTTGATCAACCTCCAGCAATAGCTCATCCGACGTGAGCGTAGAGTAAGAGTGATAAGCTGCAGCATGCAAATGGTCGGATCAGTAAACGTTTTCGAACTTTAATTTTGATCAACTTACCTTCATAACAGAACCATGCTGCACCAGCCAGTATGGCACAGTGCAGAAAGATGGTTATGAGAAACCACAAAATATGCTTATTTCGGTCTGTTCAATACCCAAAAGAAAGAGCAACTCAATGGCCAGTAGGCATATGTAAATGCTGCTATAAATTGAGGTGCGCGCAGACTGTAAAATTTTTGATAAAGAAAAGAGAGAAATGGGAATAAGAGGTTGGTGCATGAGTTAAGAGATTTCAGATACAAATTTTGACTAAACATTTGAAGAAATCTATTCAAACTTAATTTAGTTATTTCTCTTTTTTCGTAATTTTTTGATTTAACAATAATTTTGGTGGTTGGTGGTGAAAGTTTCCAAAGACATACAAAATAAGACTAATAAAATATTAAATAAATTAGAACAAGACACGAAACAAGCATATGTTAAAAATACAAACAACATAAAATAAACTAAACATGTAGAAACACAAAATGCAAATTCATAAGACAAAAATTAGCAACATGATATTTTATTATTAATTAATTAATACACAAAAAGTATTAAAACAATTTCAATGTTAATTTGTTAAGACACAAAAAAATAAATGTTTAAAGTCACAGACTCTCACAAACTTAAAATCATGCCGAAAGTGATTAACAAAAAATGGCGGACGTAAAGTCGGGCGCGGACGACTTTAGGATACCCTGTACCACTAGCTTGTAATAAAGTCCGATTTCTTCACAAAAAACCAAAAACAGAAGAATTTTTAAGCAAAAATTGTTTTTTTGACCGATCGTTCCTATGGGAGCTATATGATATAGTCAACCGATTTCAATAAAATTTGACACAGTGCTTAAATACCTTAAAAAAGATATGAATGCCAAATTTATTTCAAATATCTTTACAAACAAACAAAACACATCGAATTTTGTATAAAAAACGTGTTTTTGGACCGATTGGTCCTATGGGAGCTATATGATCTAGTCAAACGATTTGGATTAAATTTGGTACAAAGCTTAGGAACTATAAAATACTCACGAATATCAAATTTGATCCCAATATCTTAACAAACAAACGAAACACAACAAATTTTGTTAAAAAATCGATTTTTGGAGAAGATCGGACCTATGGGAGCTATATGATATAGTCAACCGATTTTGTTCAAATTTGGCACATTGCTTAAGTGGTCTAAAAAATTTCCAAACGCCAAATCTGGTTAGGATATCTTTATTAAAAAACGAAATATAGCGAATTTTTCTTTAAAAAAGTTATTTTGGCCGATCGGTCCTATGGGAGCTATATGATATAGTCAACCGATTTTGATCAAATCTGGTACAGTGATTGGGAACTATAAAAAACTTTCGAATACCAAATTTCGTTACGATATCTTAATAAACAAACGAATTATTCATCTAAAACGCTTTTTTTTGTCGAGGTCGTCTCAAACACCCCCATGGGAGCTATATAATTTATCCCCGATATCAAAAAAATAAAATAAACTTGCCTCCTATGGAATAATATGGGATCTAATGTGAAAGTTTGGTAACTCTAGCTCTTACCATCTCTGAGATCTAGGCGTTCACACGGACGGACGGACAGACGGACAGACGGACATGGGTATATCGACTCTCTCTATTCACCCTGATCATATTTTAGGTAACTTTGGGGTGTCTCCGACGTCTCCTTCTATATGTTACATACATTTTCGGCTTGCACAAACTTAATATACCCTTAGTACCATACGGTACAGGGTATAAAAATACCTATTATGGTGTCATATTTCTATAACTTTACTTAAATGTGTTTAAAAAATTAGCTTTAATGTGGAAACGGAAATAGGGCCGTATAAATAATATGCTTTGTGAATTTCTCAATAGCACTCTAAAGCTTAACTAATAAAATGCGCTAATCTTAAAACTATGACAATAACTACAAAGAATACTACTACTACATAAAATTGGAAGTCTCTTAAGTTTTGGGCATTTACACAATGTACTATTCACTACCATAGACATTTATCTAGCACAAAGACCTAGCATTTAATTCTTATAATTATACTTGAACAAAATTTAAGACCTACAAACAGGCACGTAAATGCGAAACTTGCGGGGCAAGTTTGGAAGCTGCTTTATTAGGTCAACTTCTTAGCTATTAAAAAGATCTAATCATTTCTAAAAGTGTTTACACGTAAACAATTCAAAGTATCTTAAGTATTATATCACATGAACAAAACTACAAGCAAACTTTTATAATTGGCCTAAGTGCCAAAATTTTGTAACTAAACACTAAAATACAACTAAGATCTTGCCTAGCATTTGTTGTTGTGCCTAGCCTAACCTATATTTTTTTTTTTTTTATTGTTTCACCACCACCACCACTTATATTGTAAATCGTCCATATTGGCCTGCATTATAATATTATTTGCATCCAGCGCCGTGACATGGCCGCCTTCAACATTAAGATTATGATTACGCTGCTGCTGTTGTTGTTGCTGCTGCTGCTGACGCGCTTGCAAATAATTGTGGCTAATATTAAGATTGTTTCCCATAGCATGACCAGCATTGTTGTTAGCACCCACATGAGCGGCATGATGCTGCAAAGCTGCAGCAATGGATGCAGCTGCTGCGGCAGCCGCTGCAGTGGTTGGAGATTGCTGACCATGATTAAGATTCAAGTTTAAATTGTTCATTTGCAAGTTGCGTTGCGGCTGATTATTGTTGTTGTTGTGGGATACAACAACAGCCGCTGCAGCAGTAGCCACAACTTGTTGTTGCTGCTGCTGTTGTTGTTGCATATTGAAATTATGCGCATTTAAATTGTTACGATGTGAATTGCGTATGGAATTGTGTTGTATGAAATTCGTATGCTGTTGTACTTGATTATTGGTGGGCACTGTGCCAACGACATTTCCACCAGCCGTAGTCAACGTGAGCGACTCGTGTGTCTGATCACGTATGTTGTTTTGCTGGCGTCGGCTGCCGGTGCGTTGATGAGGTGCTTGCCTAGCTGTTGCGTTTCTTACCTTAATGAATACGCCATTAAAGAGCTTTAGTGTGAGCAGCGCTATCACAATGAAGACAATGCATATGGATATGCTTATGTAGATAAAAATACGCATGTTTCCATCAAACATTGTAAACAGCGAATGCTGATGCTCGTCCACCACATCCATAAGTATTGCAAAATTAGTTAGATGATTGCAGGCGCAAATGCTGTGCGTGCGATTTGTCGATTCAAGGCTGCAGCCAGTGGCAGACCAGGCACTGAAAAAATGTTTATAAATTAGCTAAGCACAACTTTTTAGGCACTAAATGTAATTACTGATCTATGTAGTTCCAAAAGACGCAGGTGGGATTGGTAACATTTTCAGTTTTTAAATGCTTAAGCACCAATTTAATGGGCTGTGACAGCTGTATGTGACGGCCTTTACCCAAGCTCGCTGAGATCACCTTGCTGTTCAAAATTCGTATACGTTGTTGCATCTCCATATCAGTATCATTAGCCAATATAGCCGTATTACGCACTGCATGAAATAAAATAAAAAAGATTACATTGTTTCAAAATTCTGCAGGCGACATGAGACTCACCGTAACTGCGCGCGCTTTTAAGATCAAAATGATCGTAACTTGGCTTTAGTATTGATTCCAGCCTATCAAAAGCAGCAAATACAATGCGCACTAGACCGCCCTCGCTGTTCTCTATCAATGCAGCGCGAGGTAGCTCGATGCGATCGGAGCTTAGAGGCCATTGATCCGATTCGGGAAAGACCACGCTTGACTGTATGGTTTTCGTTTCCAAAACGCGCACCGAAAGCACTAAGTTTTAAACAAAATATTGAGCATGCAAGCTTAAAAAAATGTAGATCAACAACTTACATATATTCTTGACCTTCTGCACCACATTGCGCTCCCGTATGATAGTGTCTGCCAACAGGAAGGCATTGTACTCAAGACCCGTTAATAGCGATGTGGCCACACGCATTTGGTCCTCCTGATTTAAGTCCAGCCAGGAAGACAACTGCGATTCATCTAATAAGTTGGAGCCCGTTTTAACCACACCATGCAGTAGCTCCATAATAATAGCTTCTCGTTGTCTTTGATCAGGAAATGTTTCCTTGTCGTGAAACATTTTCTCTGACATGGTCTGTATAATCTTTGTAGTCACGAGCATGTCACCGCCATACAGCGTTTTGCTGCTGGTCACCTCGGACAAGTCATTCGCTATGGATATCAGCGAAGAATCGCGCTGATTTACACGCATCTCTAGGTTATTAAGCCACAGACTTCGACATTGAGTCAAATCAGGCGTCATCGGATGCCAAGTGGGCTCAAAATTTCGCAGACGCTGATTAACCTTGTGCGCCATTGTCACTGGCTGTTCACAATTGCTGCTATTGTGCAGACATTCGCCAGACGTTGGAGCCGGCGTTGTACTGCTAAACCCTGTAGTGCCGTCATCGTCGTATTCGTCGTACATTCCAGTATCGAGCATGCGCTTCATAAGTACACAGCGCCATTTGGCAATGCCCGCAGCACCACCAGGACAAGGCTGCACATTGACATCACCCACGCGCGTCATATTCCAAAAGAGATTACGTGCATGTGTGGGACCGCAAAATAATTTACTTTCATCATCTGTGCCAGCCATTCCAGCGGCATTCAAATTAATGTTATTTATGGTTCGCACCACGCCACCCATGCTACCATTGATGACATTGGTGGGTGGGCTGGCAGCGGCTGCGCCTGGTGTCCGATTGGGTGAACTCTTTGTGGTAAGCAGCGTGCCATCGTCACTGCCAGCGCCACCCACGCCTGTCAGTATGCGTGTGTTTGATGGCGCCGTTGCGTTGCTAGATGCGGGTTGTTTTCCATTGCTGGGCTTGGTAGGCTCCACAACGCCTTTGTGATGCGCTGCATCATCCGTATGATGATGATGATGGTGCAATTGTGGCGGTGGTGGTAATCCATCATGTCTGCCTGGATGTTTTGTAGTTGAAGTACTACTGCCTTTAATTCGGCCGCTGGGCAGTGTGACGGTACTACTGGCTGTGCTATGTGTGGGCAAAGGCGGGGCATTAAACCCGTTGATGCCCACCACGCCTGGCAGCGTTGGTAAACGCGGTGGTGGTCCGGCCCCAACTACGCCATTCGGTGGGTGTATAAGGCCGCTGCCGTTGGCAAAGATGGGTGGTCCATTGCTTAACACCCAGGGCGGCGGACTTGGACGATTTGTGGTCGTCGAGGTTTGAGCGGCCGATATGCACTGATAATGGGCCTCCAGGTATTTGTGCGTGCCTGGACAAGGATCACCAAACATACTGGTGGCAGCGAGTACGCTACAGCTTTGCTTATGCGCGCATCTGTTTAAATATATTAAATAGAAGATTTGTTAACCTTATGCGGTCCCAAACTTAGTGTCCAAGTCAGAAGGTAGGAAACTTTAGCAAAAACAATTAACCGAAAAGTAAACCATCGGAAATATTTAAATTGCATGCAATTCAACTTAAATAGGTTAACCATTGAATTTTGACCCAAAATCCTTTTTTTTTAACCTACAAAATCTATATTGTTTAATATTCTTATATTTACCTAGAATTGAGCACTGTCAGACTCTTTGGAAACATGCAATTAACACTCCATTCCACATTGCCATGATCATTGCATATCGTAATCGAAAAGCGTCCATAATTAGCCCGTATTAAGTTGATCAGATCGCCGGGCTCACATTCAATGGTTAGTTTCTTACCTTCACAGGCATAGGCTGTTTGATATTTAGGCGCTGTAAGGTTCAATATAATGTCTCATAAGTAAGGGATTATTATTGTGGAATTATTCATGGTTAAACAATATGTATGATCAATAGAGAAAATATTTTATTAGAAGCGCTGCGTTGATGTTGTAGTTTGGTTTGGTTTTTGGATTGTTGTTGATCTGCAAAGAAACTTACGACTCTAAACATGTGCAATATAGGTTTATATAAAATGTGGCATGTGATATATATAGCATGATACGCTTATACAATCCTTCCATATACTTAGTATGTGTTTGGACATTGGCGATTGGTGGTGGGTCATTAGTGATGCTTGTAGCAAGTAGAGTAGTAGTCATAAATACCAAATCCTGCCAGTTGGGCTCACTAATGTTGGAAGGCTGCTCTATTACTTCTGCTTGAATTCATCTGCACTTGAGCTGAAAAAGATAATCGTGGAAAAATAAATTAACATTGCTAGGTAACTAACGCGCTAGCTTAAAACCTAATCTTTAAAGCAAAAATCTTTCATTAAAGCAGAGAATCGGTGGCCTAGAAAGATATGATATGCGGGCTCTTTGCCATAACGATTTGCATAGTAAAATATATTTAAAATATGAAACTTCTTTATATCGAGCTTCATTGGAATTCGTAGTAAAAAGAAAAGTTGTCGATGTCTCCACTTTTTTGCGTTGGCCCAGTTTCATATAGAATTTTGATATATACTGCTAAACGCTTACAGAAACAATTTTTGTAGGTGGTATACTTTAAAAGAAGGTGACAGCACAACTGCATATAAGAGCTTATAAAGCCAGTTTTGTGAAATATATAAACAGCATCAGTTTTATTAAGGCTTAATTTTAAGCTACAAAAAAGCTGTAGCCAAAGGTAAAAACTAAAGGGTCCTGCGTGGTTCCATGTAGAGCCTTTTATATTAATTTTGAAACATCGCGAATTTTAATATAATCGTGCTTGCCCAATTCAAATACATTTCACGCAGTTTTTAAAAGATTTTAATGATAAAGGGGTGTTATTCTACTAATCTTTATCGTTAACTTTCAAAGTACCCAACTGAATAACATTTTCATCCACAGATAGGCAATAAAGAAACGAAGGTATGTGTATGTAGCTTTTAGCGCAAGACTGGGACTGGACAAACTAAAATAAATTTTTATATTTTTATTTGTATTATATATGAGTCTACCCCCCGCTTCTGCTGACTCCGGTTGCTTTAGCAAAAACTTTATATATGGTAAATATATACCTTAATTTTTCAATTTGATTTGATTACTTTTTGAGCGCAATCAAAAATGTTTTTTACTTGCGCATCAAAACCAAACTAAAGTTACCCACGGCGTATTTGCCAACGATGCAAGCAGGTGCTTTCATTGCTGGAACGTCAAAATCGGGGAGGGGTGGCAACTAACTTTATATTTTATGGGCCACCTTCTGCCTTATACAAACTTAATCGCGGAATTATTATACTATCATAACTTTGGTACAGGGTATAAAGGGTATCTAACATTGATGCACCTTTATCGAAACTAAAGTGTACATTTAGCAAACAATTCCAAAAGTAATTCTTGGTTTATGCAAATTTAAGCCAGTGGAAAGAGTACTGGGAAAATCGCATCCAGGATGTGGGAAGGATGAGGGGCAGAACCCTGGCAGAGATGAGAAGAGAGAGGCGTGACCGACCTAATTGGAGAAGATGGATATCCCGAGGCTACCCCGACGCCTAACAGCAAATGGGGATTGAAGAAGAAGGAAAGAGGTCGCAAGATAGAGTGGATAGGTTGTAGATATATGGTTTTAATAATAATTTGTTTGCTGGCTCTAATTCCTTTGAATTATTTACTTTTAAAAAATGTGAAAAAGATAAGATCATTTTGGGAACAGGACGCCTGGTTACTAAATTGTCTCCCACAATTTACTGGCCGTAAGCTAAACACTGTACTTAATTTAATAAAAACAAATACAAGTTTGCCAAGGAAAGCATAGGTGCTTAAGTTTAATTTGGGCAATATTTAAGAGAAAATATTCAACCTTACCCTTCTTAATATCCGATGCGAATGCATTAGGTCGCCACAGCTGCAGCCAAGCCTTATCTGTGAATAAATAACAAATACATAAAGCAATTATTTAAAAAGGGAGTCAATACTGACATAGGCAAACAAAACATAATCAAACAGTCAGATAAGCAGAAAAACGTCGGGGACAAATAGAAAATGAAGTAATTCTAAAAATACACACCCTTTCAAATTTTTCCGTCTCGATTTCGGCTTAGTTCGGAACAAAGACAGACTCGTTTTCTTTGTACACTCAAAGTGCAATAGACTTGCGGGGCACAAAAATGCATTCAAGTGTAGAGAAAAGTTCCCAGCAGCGTTTCTTCATAAGGGCAGTGCACTTCAGATATGAAATGGGGCCGCGGCTTTTACTCATCGATGTGGTCTTTTCAGACACAAATACACACTTATTTATGCACAGATACATACACAACGACCCTGTCAAGTTTTTTCAGCTGCAGCTACTGCGCTGCTTTGTCCACTGGAGCGCCCTCTTGGCTTGTTGTTGGTGTCTGCCATTTGGCTTTGCATTTTTTCATATGAATTTTCAAATGCGTTTTGTAACATAATTTTAATATATTTTATTTTATTTACTTCACTAGTTTGTTGTTTAGTTATAAAATAATACTTTTATTTATTTAGGTTTATAGATTTATTGATTTTTCTTGTATTAAATTTAATTTTTCACGACGCACTTCTGTACACGACTGCACTTTGCTGACGTAGAGGCAAGAATGTGGAAATATAGCTTAGAAAACTAGTTTCTGTAGGGCCTTGGTATGTGGTATTAGACCTTTGTTTTTTATTTTCTAAGCAGTTTAAACTGAAATAAACCAATTTATTTTATTTTTAACAACAGCTTAAAACTTGATTCAGTTGGATTTTCTTTTTTATTATATTTATTTAAAAACATTTAACTACATTTTAAAAGAGCTCAAATCACAAGCAGTTTCTCAAATAAAAATTTCTCTATACTTGAAAGTCTACTTGCTCGTCTGCGTTTTATGCAAGTTGGCAGTGCCAGGCGTTAACCAAATTTTTGAGCTGGCAATAGTGTTCATAAATTTTGTAACGCGCGTTTTTTCTAGATTTAAAAAAAAAACACAGCAGCTTAAAACAAAAACCGGTAGCCTGCAATTAAATTTAATGAATCAAGAATATAGTTTTATATAGTGTTGTTTGCAGTTTTTAACTCCCAAAATGAGATATGACAGACAAATTTTACAGAAAAAATACTATAAACGTGATATTTTTGCTATTCTGCCTATGTAAGATTTAAAAATATATACACCAAATATTTATGTTATGTATGGCGTTGAGAAAGAAATTTTTGATCCAATCCAATACTTCCGAATCTTTTCAAATCGTTTTAACAAATGTTAAGTGTGTATAGGCATAGTATTGTAGAAAAAATTACTCCTTCAGTAGGACTTATAAAGCAAAAAATATATATGTTAAAGACTAATTTGTAAAATAAATAAATAAAATAATTTAGTTCAAAAAGAAATGTATTTATATGAACTGATCTATTAGCCATCGTGATCATCGATTAGCATAAAACAAATTCTGCTTCTTATGTTTGCAAATCAACCAAAAATACCTTCATATAACCATAGTTTGGCGGCATTCTTTTATATTTAAGTTCATTTCCAAGCAAACTTCAATTATTACATTCCTACAGCATCCATTGAAATATTACGATATATTTCTTTATTGCGATAGCGTTATACAGGGAATGTCCCTGAAGGGCGCTGAAAGATCAAAGCACTTAAAGGCCCAACTGCAGTAGAAAATGTGCAGTACTATAAACGACAACGTACCTAAAAAAAAGAGTGTACCTAAAGTTTATTAATAGACTAATTAGATAATTTATCATAGAGAAAATGTAAACTTTAGCAAGTATTTATAAACCATATATGTTTATTTAAAAAAAATATATATACGTTGAAATTTACGACGCAACGCATTAGAACTATCGATAGGTATTTTTTTAAAGTTGCCCAAATATCTAGTATTTGTGTATGAACATGGTATTTTTATGGGGCAGTCACACTGCTTTAAAGAAACATAAACAAACCGAGTTGGACTTAGCGTTTAAACAAAATGAACTATTGGAGAAAGAAAAAAATGCTAATGGCTAATAATGCAGCAATAGTTGCATTAGTTGCACTCCATGTTGTACAGGAGGAGGAAAAAAGGGAGGAGGAGGAAGATAAAAGAAATAATCGGCAGTGGGTGAATCCATATTTGCGAGAAAGAAAAGCAAAGGGAAAATTTAGCAAGGTATTATTTATCAAACTTAAATAAGTTATTATTTGTACATTTTCAACGATTTTTTACTGTTCAATAGTTTGAATATATTAAACGCAATCCCCAAGTGTTTTATAATACATTCCATATGAGCTTCAGCGATTTCGAGGATTTATTTGCCTTACTAAAAGACCGATTGATTCCAAAGCGAAATACTCGTCCTGATACGGTTCCCTTGCAAGCAAAGTTGGCTATAGTTCTGGAGTAAATTACTTACAAATTTTAAAGTACATTTAGTTGCTTATAACTTTAATAGATTTTTAGCAGGTGGTAACGCACAAAGTGATATTTCCAATTCTTATCGAATAAGTAAGCAAATTATGGGCACAATAATTGACACCGTGTGCGATGCTATTTGCAATGAACTTGCCGACGAAAACCCTGCCTGGGACTGTAATGCAATGCTGGAATGCGCAGAGGAGTTTATGGATAAATGGAGTTTTCCAAATTGTATTGGAGCAATTGGTAGAAAACGAGTGGAAACAAAATTACTTCATTCTGTAAGTAGTTTTTTGTAGTTACATTTAAAAACAAAAATAGCCTTTTGTCCATTGAGCAGCCGCCTAATGAAATCGTTCTGCTGGGCATATGCGATGCATCCTACCGTTTTACATATCTGGATGTGGAAGAATATGGCAGTACTGATGACGTATCAGCTCCTTTTAAAAATCTGGAATTTCCCAATGACAGTATTATTAGTGGCATAAGGACTCCCTATTTCACGGTGGGCGATGATGGATTTCCATTATGCAAGCGTATTATGAAACCTTACAAATCAAAGAACATAACGAATGAAGAGCAAGTTTTTAACGTCCGCCTTAATCGTGCGCGGCATTGTATTGATAATGCATTCCACTTACTTACTTCGAAATGGAGCTGCTTGCTTAGTCTTCAGTGTAATAAGGAAAGGGCACAAAAAATACTTTCAACCTGCTGTTTATTGCATAACTATCTATTGCGTGTTAGCCCAGATAATTATAAGACGACGCCTACATTAAATTTTGCTGCCGCAAAGCCCGAGGTAATAAAAATCCATTCCAAGGGAGGCCGTATACAAGAATACCCGATTTTTATAAGAAACCACCTAAGAAATTATGTTAATTCAGACGCCGCTTCCATACCAATACAAAGTCTCGATGACGACGAAGATATGTAAAACTTATTAAATAAGCTTGGCCAAAAAATACAACACCTTTGTCAGTGTCATTGCGAATTTCCTTTTTTCAAAGTTTTTTGTTTTTCAATGATTTTTACTCAGCTTTCATATAAATGAACAATTTGACGAATGACCCGAATGAATGACCATATGCGTTTGTACCCGGATAGTGACGTAAACATCAATTTCGATCTAATTGTGCTGGGCTTAGCTATTTCATTGATTGGCTTTCAAATCTTACATTCCATGTATTTCTGTACCAAGCATAATGAATGATATTTATGCCTAGGATCGCATAGGGTCATATGTTGTCATATTCTGAACTTTACAGCATTGTGGTGTTACGTTATCTTAACTCTTTGAATATCAAAATTCATTTAATTTGTTGTTGCAAACAAAATTCTGGCGCCAGGTTGGCAGATTGAATTTGCATGGTTTCGGCGGTGTGGCAACTTTTTGGTATCATATGGTTTTTGTAGAGTTGTGTAGAATTACAGTTTGGCATTCCACTATTTAACAGCTGTTGCTGTGGTGAAAGAAGACAGAACGACTTTGTTGCTAAAAGGCATTGCCAGCTTTGCATATTCAAATTTGTGGTATTGTCAGCTTGTAGTGCGCGGCAAATGGCGCGAATTTTTTAAATATATGTTTTATACTTTAAACGTACGCTTCTTTATTTAGCTGTTAACTCCCCAAATAAAAAAGGCTTTAATATATTTTCTGGGTTTTTTCCTATTTCCAATTTATTTTCGATACGCCGCTAGAACTGATTTCAAAATAGATAAGCCAAATGCTTTGTTTTTTTTTTTATAACGCCCCACCAAGCTGATTTCGTTCATGCGCCACTTTATTTTTTTTTGTTTCAGTTATTTACAAAAGTCGTTACAGCAATTAATTTGGTGTTGTTGTAAACAATTAATGCAATCTAATTGAGTATGTGCACTTGGCTGATAAAAATAAAACCTAGCTAACTACGGAAACTGGCGTTGAGAGCACTTTGCGTATCATTTGTCACTTACACTTTCATATAGGGGGTGTTGGTTGTTGTGGGGAACTTTGACGACATATCATTCATTAGCACAGTTTAAACAAGTTGAAATGGAACGCGTACCGCCGAGTGGGTTTGTCACTTGTTTGATAAATGCGCCTACAAGTGGAGTCAATGAACGTCTGAGCAGAGCAATTGGCCATATGCACATTTAAATCATTTTAACTTGTTACGAAAACCTGTTATCAGCATTATATTGCTATTTATTTTATTTGTTTACTGCATTTAAGTACAATAGTAAGTAACATTGTGTTTGGTATAGGTTTCATAAATCATCAACTATATCAGCGATAAAACTTCGACTTAAAGTAAGCTATAAACTATAATACTTAATCCTAGACGATATGATAACTAAAACTAAAAGTAACTTGCCGATGACTGCATTGTATGGTATACATGACTAAGTATTTATTTATGGTTCGAACACCTCCTCGCCGCCGCTGTGTTCGCGCTTCTTATGCCAGCGTAAGCTAGCAAATTGAGCAAATCTTTTGCCACATATGGCACATTTGTACTTTTTAACGGCCAAGTGCAGCTCCGTATGCTTCTTGAGGTTGCCATAGGTCGTGAAAGTCTTGCCGCATACCGTGCACAAGTGTTTGCGTATGTTCAGATGGCCATTCATGTGATCCGTAAAGCGATTTTTCTCATAGAAGCCTTTGTCGCAGATGGGGCAGTGAAAGGTGGACTGATTGAGATGCGTGCGACGGTGTATATCAAAGAAAGACCAGGTCTTAAAGGACTTGCCGCATAGATCACATATATAGGGACGCTCGCCGGTGTGCGTGCGCATGTGTATGGCCACCTCGGTGGATGTGGCAAAGTGTTTGTCGCACTGCTGGCAAGCATAAGGGAAATCACGGCGATGCCGTCGTATATGCACGGTCAGATTGCAGGGCATCTGAAAGCCCTTGCCGCAAAGCGTGCATATAAATGGTTGGGTGCCATCGTGTGCCGAACGATGCACTTTGTACTGATCGCTGGTTTTAACGAGCTGCGTGCAGATGTCGCAGCGAAAAGGGCCCAGATTCTGTTCCAGAAACTGTGCCAACTTGGCATGTATGAGCGTAGTGCTTGTGGCATTGCTATTGGTTAGCATTTTACGCTTTTGAGCTGAAAAATCCTTGCGCAGCTGAAATAGCGTCTTCTCCAGCTGCGCGTTTGTGTGTGCTGTATGAAAGGTGTTGTTGAGTTCCTCTAGCATTTGGCTGAGTGCTTGACTACGATAGGCATTAGAACGAAAGTCTGGATGATCTACATCCCAGAGTGCCGGATAGTTGCGATAGATTTCCACAAACTGCAACTGATCGTCTTGACTGGCAAAGTCAATGCTGTTGGCATTAATGAATTTGGTTTTCTTTATCGTTTCCACCACGCCCACTTTCTGTAAAAAAACCAAATATGTTGCATATCGTATACCCACAATATAATGTTAAAATCACCTACCTTGCTAATTTTATTGAAAATCTGATCCTGCAAAATCTTGTGCAGAAACTCCATCTCATCGTAGCACCATAGCTTGGGCAAGTATAGACCTTTGTGTTTGATAACCAAGCGCAGTTCCTTGCGATAGCGCGTGCGCAGCTTTTCAACTTCCTTGTAGCAATCCTCGCCGCTTAGCTCATAGTTGAGATCCTCTTGAAGTTGCATGGAAATTGCATTATATAACTCCATTTTATTACAGTTGGTAAAAGCAAAATGCTTAGGATTCCATAGGCACTCCTGACGCTTAAAGGCATCGAGTATATAGCTTAGCACCTCACGATACTGCGCCGACTTGGAAGATTCGGTATCGGTTTCACATGATTTCTCACTCTCGGTGCTTTCGCCAGAGTTCTGTAGATTAGTAAAACAAAACGTTTACGTACTATTATTATTATTATTGATCTAGGTCCAACTAGGTTACTAATTGAAAACACTTTTCAACTTATCTTAGCACCGATTTAATTTCCTCAAGTGTTTGATGACGTACAACTTTTATTTTTTTTATAACACTTAAGGTATTATCTTCAGATACTTTCATCCGATAATTAGAAACTTCAAAAATGAAAAACTTCTTATCTGTACAGAACATAATGTGTTCTACAACGAAACTTTTTTTTTGTAAACTGTTAACTAGGTATGTATTTACAAAATTTTAGCCAGATCGGCGCTGTAGATCGGAAGTTTGTGCGATAATCTCGAAATAGTATTAATATACAAAAGAATATTTTTTGAGAATATAATCGTTCATTGACTCAAGATTGAATTCGATTTCATGATTTCAGTTGAGCTGTTGAAAACATATTGTGGTCACCTCTAGGTTAGGTTAGGTTAGGTCGGCAGTTGGGACTGACATCCCAACTCACTTATGCCAAGGATAGGCCCGTTTCGATACCGCTAGAGTGAGCTAGTTCAACACTCTTCCTCACTTGTGAGGTCCCCTAAAAAAGGAGAGGAAGCCATCCGTCTGTCTGAATAAACCTTAAAAGGCATTTTGGACTCTGTTCAGAGAGCTGAGATAAATCGTCTAGAAAGTGTGAGTTTAGGAACCTAAATCTTTTACTGCCCAGTATAGGACTGTGACAGAAGAAGTGTTCCACCGTCTGCAGCTCCTCCACATCGCCACAGCTTTTACAGAAGTTATGGTGGCATTCAACCTGGATGCGTGGTTTCCTACCAACCAGTGCCGTGAAGGCACGGATAACAGATGAACACTGGGCTCTATTCAGACAGCAAAGTTTTTTGGTTCTTTTACTGCAGTATGTCGGCCAAGTTTGCAAGACTCTACACGTGTTCGATGAATGAATTGAAAACTGCTCAGCCATCTCCCCTAGAGACAAGCGGCAGTTATTCACTGACTTCATACACGAAGTCATCGAAACTAGGGACTTAATAGCTGCTTGGCTGTCCGAATAGATACAATTGTTCTTATTTTGAACATGTAGGTTTCTTATTGTTATTAAGGCCTCCCGGATTGCAGTGACCTCTGCCTGAAAAACACTGCAGTTGTCCGGGAGTCGAAAAGCAGTTCTAATGTTGAAATTCTCAACGTAGACGCCTCCACCTACACGGTCGTCTAGCTTGGAGCCGTCCGTGTATGCCTTTATCGAGCCCGCTAGTCACCTCTAGCTAATGCAAAAAATACAACGCACAAGGTAAATAAAGGCCATAGCCCATTAGTATCCATTTGGGCTATAAATTCTATTTACCTTGTTTGTCGTTAGGTGCTTAGAGGATTAAGGTGTGAAGGAGGCGAAAAAAAAACCAAACATTGACGGGGGACAGTGCCCAAATTTTGTTGTCAGTTTGATTTTTGTAGTGGTATTTATATGAAATCATATTTAGACAGCTGCCGGAGTGGTGATTTTATTTTTCAGTGGGTAGGGCTATCACAGGATATTCATTAGGTTAAGAAATATAAACAAAGGACCTGTTTTGAAACATGAAACCAGAAAGCAAGCCACAATAGCTTCTTAATACCTTAGTTGAAAAGCTAAGCTGAATTATGACCCTGGCAAAAGCATTACCTTGGCTCCCCGCTCTGCGCGCTTCTGCTCAATCACTTCACGCAGAAAATGCATTTTCTCAAAGTACCATAATCGCGACTTGTATTTGCTGCCCAGCGTATTCAGCTTGCTCAGCTCACGTCTGTAGCGACTGCGCAGCTCCTTGAGCACGGCAAAGATTTCCGCACCGCTTAGCTGCATTTGAAATGTGCTCTCCAGTGGCGCAGCAAGCTCACCGTAAACGCTGCGTTTGGCATTGTACTTGTACTCGGGATGCTTGGGATTCCAAAGCTTCTCGTGCCGCTCATAGACCAACAGCAAAGCGCTGACAAACTCTCGGTTGCGCTCCAGTTCTCGACGCGTGCGCTGTGAATAAATAATTTCCAAGTTGCAATGGTTTATTCTGAAAAACCCCCAGTTGGAGCCACAGACTACTCATAGCTGCCTACTCACCAATTTGCTACTTTGACTTTCGCTGCTGCAGCTACTGGCTAAGCTACTTGTGGGCGAATTTGGTGGCGCTGGCGTCGGTGGCGTCGCCGGTGGTGTAAGCTCCACAACATTTGCCTCCAGTGGGTGTTGAACTATTTTTGCGGTTTCCGTTTCTGCGGCGCGTAATTTACGTTGCATTGCCTGTAAAGAAAACAAATATTTCGCATAAATAAATACATTTTTTATATCTTTAAGATACTCGAGCACAAGACAAAGACACATGGGCACATGATCGTTGTGCACCGCGTTTTGTTTACTGTTTGCTTAGGGCTTATCGCTTGCCCAAGGTTTCCATTTCTTATTGCGTCCAACCGCAGAAAAGGGAAAGTCACAAGGCACAAGAGAACTTTAGCTTAGCTTCGAGTAGAGGTCGCGGCGTCTATGACGTCATTTGCGATAAGCAGTGCATGTAGTAGAAACAAAACCATATGTAAAAAAAAGAATCTATGAGCTTAATGCTGATTTCAAATTTTGGTACACTCTATTTATATTGTATGTAGAGTATATAAATAAACTATGTTGCGCATATATGAAATCCATGCATAATTCAAGAGCATAGCGCTTGCATTATTTATTAAAATTGGGAAGATCTTTTACACTGGAAAAAAACAACAAGTATACATTGTAGGTGTACGCAAGTAGGCGTGGGGGTTCAAAGGGGTAGTGAAGGCGTAAGTTATGGACTCAAGTACACATAGCCATTCTTACTCAATTCCCAGTACCAACTTCCCGTGGTGGGACCATTACTCTTGAGCAATTAAGCTGAAGACTGGGTACCCAACCCCAGTGGGATGCATAGTCGGGAAAACAGACGGCACAAGAATATTGGAAAATGGGGGTTTGGCGAGGGGTTCACAACCCAACACTGCGAAAATGCTATTGTGACATATCCTCTACAAAGTATAATGGATTAATGCTTTAGGGGAGTAGAAAGCTTTATCTTGACATCCACGTCAGTAATAAAAAATGGCGGACGTAAAGTCGGGCGCGGACGACTTTAGGATACCCTGTACCACTAGCTTGTAATAAAGTCCGATTTCTTCACAAAAAACCAAAAACAGAAGAATTTTTAAGCAAAAATTTTTTTGACCGATCGTTCCTATTGGAGCTATATGATATAGTCAACCGATTTCAAAAAATTTGACACATTGCTTAAATACCTTAAAAAAGATCTGAATGCCAAATTTATTTCAAATATCTTTACAAACAAACAAAACACATCGAATTTTGTATAAAAAACGTGTTTTTGGACCGATTGGTCCTATGGGAGCTATATGATCTAGTCAAATGATTTGGATTAAATTTAGTACAGTGCTTAGGAACTATTAAATACTCACGAATGTCAAATTTGGTCCCAATATCTTAACAAACAAACGAAACACAACAAATTTTGTTAAAAAATCGATTTTATGGAAGATCGGACCTATGGGAGCTTTATGATATAGTCAACCGATTTCGATCAAATTTGGTTCAGTGATTGGGAACTCTAAAAAACTTTCGAGTACCAAATTTGGTTACGATATCTTTATAAACAAACGAATTATACATCTAAAACGCTTTTTTTTAAATATCAATGAAAAGGTCTTTATTGGATAGAAAATTGTATGACGATGTTTAAACATATTTTCGAATATGTGACTGCTACGGCTGTCGTGTACAAGGCCCATCCTGGAACACCAATTTCCATAAACTTTCCGCAGCATTTGCGGGCGTATTTCGCCAATAACTCTTCGTATGTTGATTTCCAGGTGCTCAATAGTTTCTGATACAAATTTCAACACTTACCAAGCGTTGCTCTAGTATAAGACTATCCATACTCCCCAACAACCAACCTACATCAGCTGTTAAAGGGATTGCCAAATAATGCAGTGTTGCCAACTCACAGTTGGAAACCTCTAAAAAACACGCTGTATTTGTAATTTTTAAATTTTTCTGGAACAGAAAATTGGTTTGTTACATAGAAAACCCTTAAACAGAAACCATGTCTTTAACGTTTACTTAGGGAAATCAGTAATTGGAGTGTGGATTCCTTTGATTTTTCTTAACAAAATCTTTTAAACCCGTTAGAGATGCAAACATTTACTTAGATATTTCTCTGTAAAAAGTGAATAATAATACTCACAAAAGGTATTTGGTGAAAAAAGTGCGAAATTCGAAATTATTAAGAAACATTTTTTGTTTTAACTACTCCCTCTTCGACAATAGTAGAGGAAATGGCGGATAAAAGTTAGTACGGGTAGAATTCGTTTTGTATCAAATCGACTCACACATTTTAGCACTCAGCTTCTACGTATAGAAACTGCTGGTACTTATACATTATTTGTGCATAGCCCACTTTTATTATCCTATCGATTTAAAACTTGATTTGTGTACATAATATGGGAAATGCCATTGGCGTATGTTAAATTCGAACGAGGACAATTTGCAGTCGACTTCCGAATAAAATACACATGCCTTTCGAATTCTATAGGCAGCGGTCCGGGTTGGAATCACATCGATAGGCTAGTTCAGATATAACATGGTAATTATTTTACTACATTATTTTTGAAATATTTTTATACCTTGTACTTAAAAGTACAAAGTTTATACTACCTAATTATGGTTACAAGTGACCTCGAATCGCAATTTTTGGAAAGCTGATTCATGTGGCTCTAATGAAAAAAGCCACATCCAAATTTGATCGATGCGGACCCTCCACCCCCACAATCGAATCCTTCACAAAAAACCAAAAACACAAGAATTTTTAAGAAAAAATTTTTTTTTTACCGATCGTTCCTATGGGTGCTATATGATATAGTCAACCGATTTCGATCAAATTTGACACAGTGCTTTAATACTTTAAAAAAGATCTGAATACCGAATTTGGTTAAAATATCTTCACAAACAAACGAAACACAGCAAGTTTTGTTCAAAATCGATTTTTTGGCCAATCGGTCCTATGGGAGCTATATGATATAGTCAACCGATTTTGATCAAATTTAATATAGTGCTTGTGAAAAAATATACAAAATAAATATAAAAAACCTATGAATACCAAATTTGGTCCGAATATCTTAACAAACAAACGAAACTCAACAAATTTTGTTCAAAAATAGATTTTTTGGAAGATCGGCCCTATGGGAGTTATATGATATAGTCAACCGATTTTGTTCAAATTTGACACATTGCTTAAGTGCTCTAAAAAATTTCCAAACGCCAAATCTTGTTACGATATCTTTATTAAAAGGCGAAATATAGCGAATTTTTTTAAAAAAGTTATTTTGGCCGATCGGTCCTATGGGAGCTATATGATATAGTCAACCGATTTTGATGAAATTTGGTACAGTGCTTGGGAACTATAAAAAGTACCAAATTTGGTTACGATATCTTCAAAAGCAAACGAATTATTTATCTAAAACCTTTTTTTTGTCGAGGTCGTCTCAAACACCCATATGATAATGAATTCCCGATATCAAAAAAATAAAATAAACTTGTCTCATATGAAACAATATGGGTTCTAATGTGAAAGTTTGGTTACTCTAGCTCTTACCATCTCTGAGATCTAGGAATTCAAACGTACTGACGGACGGACAGACGGACATGGGTGCATCGACTTCTGCGTTCACCCTGATCATATTTTAGGTAAGTTTGGGGTGTCTCCGACGTCTCCCTCTATATTTGACATACATTTTCGGCTTGCACAAACTTAATATACCCTTTATACCATACGGTACAGGGTATAATTAGACTTTATACCTTTATATATTATAGATTATGGATAAAGGATGAAAATTCATTAACATAATATCATAATAAGCATTTAATTTATTTAGTCCTCTAATTTGACCTGTTGCTATGTATATTAATTTTCCAGAAAGTCGTCGAGAAAAAATTATAAAACATATTTTTTTGTTATTGAACGTTTTTATAATCCGAGCATAAGTTTCGGCAGCGAAAGCGGATCTTTTAAGCTATAATACTTCCATTGACATTGATATAATACACTTATGGCACCGCTTTTTCCAGTCCTCGAAGCATGCCAAAAAGTCTTCGTCCGGTATAGCCTTCAGAGCGGGCGCCGATGCACGTTGAATGTCTTCAATCGACTCAAAACGGTTTCCTCGGAGTGGTCTCTTGAGTTTTGGAAATAGCCAGAAATCACACGGAGCCAAATCAGGTGAATAAGGTAGTTGCCGAACGATATTGGTTGCATTTTTGGCGAAAAAGTCACGAAGAATCAATGCAATGTGATATGCCGCATTTTAATAATTATCGTGGTGTAAAAACCAAGAGTTGTCTTTCTATAAATCCGGCCTCTTAACTCTCAATTAGTATTTATTGTTGACAGTTTGACCGGGCGGAAGGAAAATAGTATACATATGCATTTTTTTGGGCTTGTGTTGAACATTCTGGGCCGCTGTAACGTATGCATACATGTATACGTTTTTTGTACATCACAGTAGGTGTGATCTGACCGTGCCGACCACTGATATAGACCAATTAGTCTTCTTAAATCACTGGGCAAATGTTGAAGATTGTCCTGCATGACAGAATTCTGCAGTTGACGAGCCTGACAGAGGCCACTTACTTATTTAAGGCATTTACAGGGCGGCTTTCGAATAAGTTACAGCACACCAGAAAAACTTCCTTAATCCAGAAATAAGGAAAAAAAAGTAATCTTTGTAGCTTAATTTACCTCGACTAATGAGCAGAGTTCCTTGAAGTAGAATCCAGTGTGTTCTAGTATTAGAGCGGCTAATAAAAAACTTGAACTTGAGATTTCAAAGTTCCGTGCTTCCCATTATAACCATTACTACTACGTAAGGTCAGGGACGGATAGGACCAACAAGGCTAATATTTTTTGTACTCGAAGTGCTGTTTTTGAGTAGTATAGTATCTATTATACAGATACAACATTTTATTGTAATGGGTGAACACAGAGTTTCTCAAATTGGTGCCAGCCCGACTTTAACGTTCAGTAATTTATTAAATGCCATAAATTTTTTAAAGTTTATTTTAGTCCTTTAGGATATAAAGCTCTAGATGGGCTTAAGTTATGTGATCTTTAAGGTTGTTTGCAAATGTCATAGTACCAATCATGTGGGAGTCAGTAGAGCAGTAAGTATCGCTAAATAGTAATATTCCAGAGGTTTCGACTCATTTTATAAGCAATACCATATTGAACCACATCTGTCTGTCTTTATTTTCGCACATATTTTATGACAAATGCGCTTTAAACTAGTTCCAACTCGTCAAATCGAACATTTTTTATTTCTTTGTTTTTGGATCTTAATCGGTAATTGAAGTTGTCGCCTGATTGTCTGGAATTTAAACTACAAGTGCTACAATTATGGCCAACGTTTTTACTGTCTTGTTTTGTTTGATTTTATATTAGGGATTTAGTTTCCCGCATCGATAAATTGTTGAGGTACATAATAAACTTCTACGCAAAGCCATAAAAAATGAAGTGCCATTTATATAGACCTTTAAATTAACGTAGCTTTGAGAAAAAACTTTATGGCTAACGCGAAAAAAATAGGATTCAAAAGCAGCAGTTTTTTTTTTACAAAATTAATTGGAGCCCATAACTCGTGGCGCTGGACTCACTCCTACAAACCAACAAGCATCAAAGCAATTTGGGTTACTCTTTTTTTTTTTGTAACAAACTCAATGGGTAAACATTGTGAGTTGTGGAACCTTGACCTTAGTTTAACCAACCGAACGGCACTACCTAGAAGCTAATTGAATAATTCAAGCATTTCAAGCCTTGACCTCCATTAGATGTGCAATTTAAAACGTCAATGAAAAACTAATGGAAAAACTGCAACTAAAACAACCAAACTAACAAAACTAACCAACGTCAACTGCAGAAAAAAAACTACAAACTAACATAATTTCCCTTTTCAACTGAAAATCAAACTTGGGCACGGGGCTTAACTCAAGAGCCGCAGAGTTTGTTCCCAGCCCCCAAAACGGGCGTAGTAATTTGAAAGGCATACAAGCGATTAAAAACGCTTTTCACTTTCGAGGTCTTTTTGCATGTTGTCTTGTTGTACATAGTACATAAGAGTAGGTATAGTATAGGTCTACACATGTGTAAATGCTTTGGGGGGGAATAGAAAGGGAGTAAACACACACGAGAGCAAGCTGGAAAGTTTTTGAAAAATCATCAACTTTTTGACCGGGCTTAACCACTTTATTTTGAGAGCATGTATTTGTGTGAAATTAATTTTCTTGTATGTAGATATAAAGATGTCCGTCTGTCATCCTCCTTCTAAGTCGATTTTTTTTGCTAAGCACTTCTTCCGATTCCAAATAATTTTAGAGTTTTTTTTACAACATAAAAGTTACATATTTAATGAAAAAAAAAAACAAATCTATTCATTATTACAAATTTTCTTTAAAATCGGTCTATAAATATCGAATATAATTGCCAGACTATGATGGTAGTATCAATTAAATAGACGAAAAGCTACAAAAGTAAAAAACTGCTGGGAGTAGCTATACTTCTACTTTTTCGGTTTTCGGATAGCAAGTAAAGTAAATTTAAAATGCACAACTCACCGATACGAAAACTTGTGAATGAATATTGTCTTCTGATTTCTATACTCACTTTATATATTATATATACCTACTTCTTAAATTTATTAATGGATGATGCAAACTTACTATTTAATATAACAATTATTACTGATTGTCACGGATTTGGAAAACAACTGTTACGGATAACTAATTTCTATTTTGATCCTTAACAGAAAATTATTCATCATATTTGTTGTTGTTAGAGCGTACCCTCTTCAATCGAACCTTGGGAAAACGGTTAATTTCTTTTTTTCGAGACAATTCCTAGGCTCTTATTTTTTCGTGTTTATTCCTGATTTTTACAGGGGATGATTTTTTGTGGCTTATTAAAAAAAATCTGAATTCACAACATAGTTCGGAGAAACTAAACAATTAAAACAAATTATTTTCACGAACAAAGAATTAGAAGAAACTTAGAAGAAATCGCTCAATAAGACGCTCTTATTTGTTTTCAAAATCTATATTTCTTTATCTCTAGATTTGAGTGTGTCCATCTTTTTGTCTGATGTCGTCTTTTAACAGAATTATAACCAAAAAATAAAGATATAGTGCACACCAAGACAAGCAACAATGACGACAAATCGCAGTGTTGAGAAACGATTTACGTAACCGTGCTGAACAGCATCAGAGTCAGAGAGAACTAAAATAGACAGAGTGGAAAATTCGGTCCTAGTACGAAACTCGAAAAAGATTCTTCGTTACTTGGGCTTTATTTTGTGAAATTGAAATTCCGGATTTTTTAAAACTAGCGATGGGAGGATTTGTCATGGTCCTGCAATAGCTCTTCCGTAGACATGTGCATTAAAAACACAGCATGATTAGAAGGATTGTAATATATATAATACAGTGTGACATCTATGTTCGAGGTATTTGTGAAGCCGTAGTCTTACATATCTATCAGTAACAACTAATTTCTTGATAAGAAAGTTCTTTAGTTGAATGTCAAACTAAGTGATCGGAGGCACTATCAAGTTGATATCATTGATGTAAAATCTTTAATAATCGATAAATTGCAAATATTTACAAGATTGATGAAAAAAAGAGAAGTAATAAACGTTTTTGGCGAATCAAATTCAATAACCAATAATCAATTTCTACAAACTAATAAGAGTAAACATATTTCGCACCCAGTAATTAGGAAAGCATTTCTTTGATAAGATGAACTGTCTAGCAAATCAACCCAAAGTAGGTATGCCTCTTTTTATCGTAATCAGTTTTTGATAATGCTCATCAGTTAAGCTGATGACTCGATTTTAAATCGATTTACTCAATTCTTTTTTCTGACAAAATCGATTTTTCTTTATTGAGAATCGATCATGCATACAACTTTGCTATATGTATATGTACATTAGGGGGCAAATTTGGGGCAGAAAAAACTTGTTGGGATTTTCTCTTTTTATCAAAGTAATATTCAAAAATCGACTTACACCTTCCATTTATTTTATTTTTATTTTTTTGCATCTAGCCAAATTTATATTTGGGTGTTTTTGGGGTGCAGGCAGGGGCGTAGCGATAGCGTTAAATGTGGGGGGTGATGAGCATCAAAATGCCGACTCGATTCAACAAATTGCCACAACAACGTGAAATATCCGAGATTTGCCGACTGCTCGATGTTTGGGAGTGTCACAACCCCCACACCCCCCTCGCCACGCCGCTGGGTCCAGAAATTCAGTTTTCACATATATTTTTAATATTGAGCGCCGCCAGAGAGCGCTTTTGTATGTTTTTTAATTTATTGGAAATTGATAAAAGATCTTTAAATATAACTTTTAACTTGCTAGCGGCTACCGTTTTAGTGCGATTAATCGATTAAATGGATTTTGGATCGTTAAGATCGATTCTAGAACTTTGAATATCGAGGCCAGCTCTACTCATCAGCTGTTTTATTTAACAACATCGCCAGCTAACAACTATCGTTTGATTACTTTCTTTAAGAGGTATTAAAATGGACCACACGGTCTCTAGACATGTTCTATAACTTTTTTTTTCATTTCTCATTTAACATTCTTAATCTATTGAACTAAGCGGAGACCTCATAGTTTTGAAGGCTTGAAAAAATTGATTAATTAATAAACTTAGATTTTATGACCGAATTTGATCTCATTAAACAAAACGGGCCACGTATCAAATATCTGAGCTATTTAGGGGTAGAATTTCAGCTCCATAAGTTATTTTATGGTTCTATTTTCTACAGTCTGTCGCCTATCTCATTTCTAGTAGCTACATTGTTTTCGCTAGACTAATACGAGCAGTATCTGAAGAATGCCAACAATTCAAGTTTTCTACTGAAGCGTCAACTATTAAGTTTCTGCGAAAGAAAGCTTTAAATTTTCAAAAGTTTGTTTCAAAATGTGTACACCATATTATTGAAATTCGATATATTTTATTTACTTTAAAGTTATTTGTAATGCCAGATTTTGTTGCTAATGTACACAAATATGATTATCCAACTTTTCTAACTTATTGGATTACCCTCGTTACATACGTTCTACGATATGCAGCTGGTTTTCTTTATACTATCGCAACAAAAGGCGCGGAATTTAGTTGGAGTGAAATATGGGGCCATATCGTAGAGCTCCAACCAACGATGAGCAACCCAAACAAAGGCGAAACCCAAGCAGAACTAGACAACAGCAGACTATACCAAGTGTTTGGAATCGTCTGTGTGTGTGTTTGTATGGGTTTATTATTAAAAGGGCATACAACAAAAACAATATGAAGCACATTGGGTGTGCTATTTGGTTTGGGGGTAAACTTGGGCTCGCCTGGAGGCGGCAATTTCTGCGTCATGATGTCTGTTTACCGAACACGCAATTGAAATAATTGATCCAGTTAACAAAATTGCATAAAAATTCAATAAAACAACAACAAGAGCTGCCCAAGCAAATTGAAACCCGATCGCGAACTTATTTATTGAGTTAGTTTTTTTTTTTTTTATTCTTTCTTATGTTTATTCATATTTTATTATTTTAATGGAAAGGGGTCGAAACTTGTTAGAACTGTCTGTAGCCTCAGACACTGCAGCTGTGTAAGAGGTTTTTAAAGTGAATAAGTAGGAAATAAAAGCCAGTAAAAAATGTGAACTTTAGGGTTGCGACGTTTAGATACACTTTCCGACATACCAAAGCTCTCGCTGAAAAAGGTTGATTTTGAAATTTAACTGAATGGTAAAAAAATATCAGCATATTTAAGTCGTCAAATTTCAGATTTACGAATATCAGTATGGTACCAAAAAAAAGTGTTAATACCAATAATTTGTTGTTCAAGGCAGCATGCAAAAGTTTTGCACGGAATGACAAAAGTTTATATAAAAAAATCCTACTAAATAAATAAATTATAGCAAAGGACAAATCTTCCTTTCAAGATCTAACAATAATTGGAAAGAATTGAATTAGAATGAAATGGCAGCAATGTTGCGATGTGGTCGTATGCGTAAAATCGCTTAGCATGGATAAGGGAAAAGTCGTCTTAAGTCGCGATTCTCCGATGAGAATTTTTTTATTTCTTTAATATTTAAAAATATTTATATCCTTTATAAAACAAATAATTTACTGAAAGAGTATATTCTTTTTTTCTAATAACTATTTCTTACATCAGTTTGTCGGCCATAAATTCTTTTAAGCTGACTCCAGTTAATAAACATAATAATAATAATTTAATATGCAGATGATATTGCTAGTAAGACTCAACTTTATAAATGTGTCTACTAGATTGGTTCAATTAACTGGTAGCTGTCTTAGTTACTAATTGATTTAAGAAATTTTCGAATATAAAAAATATGTTTATAAACATTTTCTATTGTCTTATTCACTGCAATCTGATCCAGCTATAAATGCTTAACGAGTTTATGATTAAATTCGATAAGATTAGAAATTTTGGACTTGTTTTGGTAGCTAAAGCGTAAAATTGATATCGTCTTTTACCAAACAACATTTTATGAGCTTTCATTTCAGATTTAGTATCCGATAATTCAAGGTTACTAACGTTAATGTGCATTCAAGATTTAGTTGCTTATATGCCGGACTTCAAGTTAAAACAAGTTTTTAGTGCACATGTCGCTTAAAAGAAATAAAATATGATATATAGACGTCGTAAAAAAAATACATACCTACACTTCTGCTTTGCATTTGCACGTTTAAAATCATTCATTCTTATCAGAACTAACCTATCCTAATGACAAACAACTGATTGTCAGTTTCAGTGTCTCTTTTTTTTACAATCAACTTTTGATCGAGGCATATCAAATCTCTTAACGTAGCTAACCTAGCTCAACAAGGCAGTTATGGCCTATCCAAAGCGCTTTTTTCAAAAAGATATTTTTAGATAAACTTGATTGACCTATTATACGATATATGTACGATATTGACTTAAAAGGAATAAACCAATTTAAAAAAAAAACATATCTATAGCTCAGCCGCGGTATTATCAAAGCGTGTAAAAAAAGGAACCATACCCCAGAAATTTTTGCCCGAAACCCAGGCATCCCAACTGCGTCACAATGTCGCCTTCCGTTACCGCCAATAGATATTGCGTTAAGAGTAGTCTTAGATGTTTTTTTTTTGTTGTTGTTGTCGTTATTGCTGTTGTTGCTCAATTAAAACCGATTGTTCATTGCATTTGTCACTAAAAATGGTTCGACAAGATACTATGCGGGCCGAGACATTCATAATAAATTTCTTTGATGATGACGACCATTTGATGCTGTAGTTAAAAAAAAAAAATGCTTAAAAGCCGCGCAAATTAATTAAGACAAATTCCTTATGTATTTTATTTGGATACATTTCCCCTTAAAAATCGAGCGAAACTCAATAGCAGTCAAATTTAATGATTGAAGAAGCAGTGGGCGCAAATGTTACTAGAACCCAAATTCCTAAGCAATTGGAACGCAACCCCACCCAAAAGAATCGCACCATGCGTGACTAGGCGCGGGTGGTTTGACACTCTCTAGGCGTTTTGTGCGAAAAATAAAAGATTCGTATTAATGCCTCTAATACACGCCTAATACTATTATAAAACTTTGGCCTTAAAAATCTAACCAGACCTAATGAATAACGTGCCGCTTTCAATGGTGTCAAATGGACAACCATTCAGCCATTGCCTTAGTCTTGGTTAGTTGATTAGGGGATTTTGTGTTTAATTTCTATTTGTATTAGTATTTATAGTCGTACTACATACAAACTATATAATATTGAATGCCTTACCTCCCCCGCCTCGAGTGTCAGTTGAGTGCAAATAAAGCGGGCTCTGAATGTTGGCCATGTCGTTTGACTGATGTGGCAGGGTCTTAAAGTGGGTTAGCTATTGACTTTTTGCGGGCGCATTATGCAATAGAAATAGCCGATTAGAGGAACTGATTGCAAAAAGGTTAGAAAATACATATGCAGATTCGTGCATGCAAATTAATAGTAGATATAAAAGTTAAAAGCTTTAACTTTAAAAGAAAAGATTGTAAAATAGATTACTGGCTGTTTCCATTGTTTTAAGAGATTTAAAAAGGACATTTTACCCTATCTTCGATCTAACAGAATTAAATTCTGTACATACAACTCTGAGAAAGTGTCCATAGTTTCCATATTTCCATCGTTCGCATTCTTATTGCCCGTGGGAATTTGTTAGAAATGTAAATATTGTCTAACTTTAAGTTCAGAAGTCACGAAATTTACTGACTGCACTCAGTGATTATTTTTCCACACAAAAATATCTTTCTGCTTAATACTTGTGTGCAGTTTTCATCGTAAAACTCTTTAAAGGCTTTCCTATTTTACAAAAACCCGCCCAGGTTGCTAAGGGATTCACTATGTGCATATTTTGCGGCTCATAATGGAAAACATTTGGAATTCCATTTCGAGAAATGATTTTTAAAATATTTGCCAAAAAAATTTGTGATTTTTGAAACAGTTTTTTCATTCTGAGTTATTTTCAAGACATGTATTTTGAAAGCATCAACAGCTTCTTCGGCAGCAGAAAAACTCTGACCATCCAGTTTATTTTTGATGTGCGGAAACGAAAAAAACTTCATTGGGTTTCTAAGACCAATTCGATGTCTTCAAAACATAAAATGTCTCGAATCGAGAGTTCCATTTCCCCACGGTTCGATTCCCTTATTTCACTGAACACTTCTAACAAAAAATTGTTTCATCAGAATTCATTGTCCGTCCTATGACTCTCAAGAAGAAAGAAGCGACCATTTGTTTGGAAATAACCAATACGATAGATTGTTGTTTAGTTATGGCTCATAGGTATGAATTGAAAATTCGTCACTTTTCGCGATTTCATAAACATTATTTAAAGCCTACATCATTATTATTATTATTATGAATCAAACTGAGTTATCTTTTGAGCGATCATCACGCTATACGGTATCTATTGTGCACAAATCTATTTGCCAAAATATTCATGCCTTATTGATATGTATGATGATGGAACTAATACCTTGGAATGCCTCACTCTCACAACAAGTTTGCGACCTTTACTATCATTACTTTTACGGATACCACCAATCTTTTAAGAAAGAGTTTTTAAACTTGACGCGAACAACAAAGTAATTGTTTCCAACTTGTATAAATGTTTGACATCATTGAAATCCGATTAGAACTTTGGAAATAAGTGGTTTGCTAGAATTTTCCGGAAAATACATGTTTTATTATAAACATACATAAGTTGTTGAATCCATATCTTAAGAGCTACAGAAATAACAATCCAAACAAGCTGAACTGAGAATCATTCACGACTGAATCGTTTTAGCGACTCCTTGTTTCATGAGCCGCCAAAGAGGTCTATCTGGAAGTAGATTCCTGGGGAGTTCACTACTATGACACCTGAGTTTGCCATTGTTCCTACTTATGTGCCTTCCTATCGACTATAAAATAAACACATGTTTTTAGATGCTAGTTAAATAAGAAGAATAATGCAGATTTATTTCCAGGTAGTTGGTTTTTTTAAAGATTGTGTTATCTATGCAAGGTTTCCAAAAAAATATAAAGGCAGGTTCCAAAATTGGCTGAGCTAACGACTTAAACACTAAAGTTTGGATTTTTGTAATCGCTATGTTGTTACTTTTCGGTCAATATTCAACCGATTCGATACTCTTTCTATCTCATAAAACTTTTAAAGGCAGAGACGGCCCTCGTCTATTGAGTACCGATAGGATCATGTGATCAGTCCTAAAATAAGTTTAAATTATGCACTACTAGCACCATGAGTATAATAGTGAAGTTTTGGGCAACTCACTATTATCTAAGCCACTAAATTATACATACGCTCATTGGATAAACAAAAACCAGGACCTCATTTTTAGATATCGAAATTTAAGTTAAACATATATATGTTGAAGATAACATTCCTATAGATCAAAAGTTGCCTAAGAAACTCTTTCAAGAGAATTTTCGAAAAATATTATTCTAAAAGTGATCTTGTCTCTGTGAAAGTTTATCGTAAAAATCTCAATCCTATTCCGTCAACAGATATACAGGTGATGACAAGCAAAGAGCAAAATTTTCTAGAGAGAAAAGGAGGTAGGAAAGTTACGTTAGGCTGCAATGATTAAAAAAAAATCTTAAATATTTGAATTCAATCTAAAATCGAGTGTTTTTCAAGGTACTGTGCTTTTCACTCGACGGCCCTGATTCCAAAAATTCGTACCTAAAAGCTTTCTTATCTATAAACTGGCTTGCTGATTATTAAAATCTTTCAACTCTAGAAACAGAACATAGAATGAGCTTCTATCAAACTTTTAACTCTATTGGCTTAAAGACAATGCTGACCACAGTAGCTCTACTCATAAAGGTGTTCAATGCGGCTTATTGAAGGAAAACAGCAAAGTGATGGACCGTACATTAGCTACCCCAGGCCCCTAACCCGCAAAGAGCTTGCCTCAGTGTGTACTAAAAGCTTCAGGCATTTTATCCTTAATCTAAAGGACAGAAAATGTAATTTCTTATTTACGTAATTATGCTTGCAATAAATTAATAAGATTACATTTATCAAATTGGACAAAGGCTAAGTACCATATAATTTCATTTCCGCATATAATTAATTTACCAGCAGAATAATTTCCTTAATCAAAATAGAAATCTTTGTTATAAATTGGATTTACTTACCCCTATTAGGCTGCGTTCTTCTCAAAAAAAGTTCAGTATATATAATATAGCAGATATATGTCAACTCAAGGACTTTTGTAAATGATTAAAAGAAAATATTTTTATGTGCCACTCGAAATCGTTGGAAAAGCATTAAACGTTTGTTTTGCGATATAATCTAGCTTGAGTGTTGATGAAAACAACTATGGAAATTTTTCTTTTTGTTGGTTTTGGGGAGTTTTGAAAACAGTGCGAGACAGCGCGTAAATCGATTTTATATATAGGTTATCTTTTGATATGCATGCAAAGCGCCTATTTGTATGCTATATAAGTTCTATACGAGTGTGTATATTATGATAATCATTATGATATTTGTAGAACGGTAGCGTCAAAATGCCACGTAACATGCCAAAATCCCCAAAAGCACGAGACTCAAATAAAAATTCAACGTGCCTTCATAAATTAAACAACATTAGCTTCACGCTATAGTACGTTGAGGGCTTTACGACTTAGGTAGGACAGCTACCATATCCGGAACCATGAAGAAACATGGAAAACAAGTTTTAGCTGCAATCAATTTTAGGCCTAATGCAATGCTATTAACATATACGAAACTTAAATTTAAAACAAACAATATTGTCAGTTGGGATCAGTCACAAGGTGGCGGTAATCTAATTAGACTAGTTATAAAGTCATAGTGCTATCAGCTGATCGAACCGAACAGCCAACGTGGGTGAAATCACAACCAATAATAATAAAAAAATTTGATACAGTCGAGGCGCTCAAGGTCCGACAATGGTATACACTGTAGCCATGCTTGACAAAAAATACAAACTTTTTTGGATACATTACGTGACATACCTACAGAGTGGCGGATTTAAATATTTGCCACCCCTAGGCAATCCCTAACTTGCAGCCCTTTTTTCACAAAAAAAAATATTTTATTATTTATTAAATGCGGTTGTGATTGTCATCGTGATTTATTACAATATAGTTCGTTATTAATGAATTCGACATCGGCATGAATAAGGTATTCAACCAAAACCCTTTTTCAAACACTTCTTATTCACAGTTCTTTATGTCTTGATTTTTCAGCTGCGCATTCGCGGATAATATCTTCACAAGCGATAGATAGAAACAAATCTTACTCTATTGTTAACAACGCAAGAGCATTCAGTTTGTTTTCGCCCAATGAATATCTGAGATATTTTTTGACGCGTTTTAAAACAGAAAACGATCTTTCTGTGCTACAATTCGAAATAGGAATTAAAACAAACATCCGCAACTTTTGCAAATTTTGCCGCCTCTTAATTCTACCGCCCTAAGCTTCAGCCTATGTTGCCTGTACGATAAATCTTTCACTGCCTACATATGATTGAGATGTGATATATTTATGTACCTAGAAGATACGTACATTTTGACCGATTTTGATATCATTCAAGGTAGTTATTTTTTTTTCACCAAAATTATGAATGACATCAAAATTGCTGTAGCTACATACCAAATTTCGTGTTCAAGATCGTGTATAGAAATAGTCATGGTATACTATATAAAGGGTGTTTTTTTAGAGTAACACAAGCTTAAATCATAATCAAATAAACAAATATATTTTAATATCACCAAAATTATTGGATAGAAAATTGTATGACATCAATGTAATAAAAGGTTATGGTTTATCCTCACCAAGACAAACGAAAGTTTTTGAATTTATTCGCTATCTTATCCTTTGCCTAGGCAGAAGTATACCACCCTATGACCAAATCCGGTGTTTTCGGGCACCGTCTCAATTGCACCACATTTTTGACTATACTTCACCGATTTTGTACATTTTCAAAAATATCGAGTTTCAGAAAAGTGAAAATTCTGATGGGGAAAAGCGGCGCCGATTTGTTGTCGATTAACTTTACCAGACTAGAAATTATAAGCTTAAGTATATAATTTAAGTCTAGAGCTCTTGAGATTTCCGAGTTTCTAGTTCTCAGTTACAACTCGAGCTAATAAAAGAAATTTCAGTGTAATTTACTTCTGCCTGTGACATTCTTTACCCAAATCTAATGTACCCTTAACCCAATCAGTTGCAGTGTATAGAGAGTATTTTATGAAAAACAATGCCAATCAATAAAACCAACTTAAGCCGAATCGACACATAAATAAAAATTAAACTATACATGTTAATTATTTAATAAGTGCAGCTGATAAAAACAAAAGCACAAATTAAATCTATTTTTTATAGATTTTAAATTAGCATGTAACGAAAACAAAGCTCTAAAAATGTCGCCTGATATGACGAAAATAAATTGCGGAAAACATTCCTAAGTATGGGCTATGCAGTCATAAGTCATCCTCTAAACATGAGTACTTAACTAGTACATATGTACATACCTATGTATACATATAAGTACATATATATATACTGCGTATGACGGCGACAGTTGGACAATGATTTATGTGACCCATTCAAGAAGTCTATAACTATAGTTTTTTTTGTGTTTATGGCAGGTGCTCTAAAAATACCAATTTATCGGTGTTTAAATGTTCATTAAAACCTCCTTAGCTGGCAAAGTTTCTGGTATGTATTTGGTATTACTGGCTTTATCACTAAGCCATATCTATAAGCGGGCTAACGACAAAAATCGAAATTATATTTTTTTATTATGTGGACGCCGATATCGCTGACGAATGGACTGACTCAAAGATAATACCGGGTGTTGTTTGTTTGGTCGCGTCATAGTGAACTTTTTTTTTCCTATTTGTTGTTTGCATGCCGAATCTGTGCAGTCGGGGAGGTGACAGTCTATACATTATATCTATGTTTGGGAATTTCAGAAACTTAAATGCCCTACGAAATTGGAGTTTTGTTTGTTTGTACTAGATTTATAGCAAATATTGATTTAAAAAAATTTTGTATATCATGTGACGGTTTAAATATTTATGCAGTTAAATTGGATCCGGTAGCTGTATAATTGATATCCTAACAACACTAGTTAACAACAAAGTATGCAAAATTTGCATTACTCGGGACAAAGACGTATCACTATAGCGACATCCTATTCTTAGCAGGTATGTAACCATTATTTTTCTATAAGAACGAAACAAGGTATCCCAAGATAATCCACAAGCTTCTGGGTATGGCTGATACACACCTGTTTTGATATTCAGGTGTTTATAAGAACGGGCAGACTTCCACGGTATAATCGCTAATTGAGATTATAATACAAATTTTTTAAAAAGAACTTAAGGTTTGCCACGCCACATAGCACATACATATCTCGTATACCTGTATTGGAGTCAAAAAATGTTGATCTTTTGAAAGAAGGATAAAGTTATATATACCAAAAAAGTTTATATTGGAGAAATTTTTTAAACGTTATTGATTTTGAGCCTATTCAAGGGAAATAGTCTGAGGCAAGCCTATACAAAAATGTAATATATTTCTTATTTATTCGGTTCACATAAACAAAATCTCAAAATTTAAGGCTTTAGCTCATAATATATAAGTATTATCTAATAAAAGCGGCATATTGTGGCCATTTATAAAACAAAAGGAATTAATAATTAGTTTCCTAAACCTCTTACACTGATAAAAACAAATCTGGATAAAAATAATATTTTTGATTATATAATTCGTGCGTTTTATTGTCAGTTTAGAAACGAAGTACTCGTATAACAAATATGACATACTAAATTGAATATAAATATAAATCATATTCTTGTCTAATTTTTAGAAATTTACTATATTGTAGTCCAATTCCGCTTTAAATTTTTGTAACATAACGCCATTAATTCTCTGTCTTTTATCCTTTAAACAGCTTTTTATATTGTAGTTTTTTAGATCAAATGGCTTGAGAGCAAAGCAAGCCAATATTCTCTAAAAGAAGTACTAAAAGACCACCTTGGGTGTTGGTAAGTTTTCGTATTTAAGATAAAACTATTTACTCGAAAATAATGAAAGCAAACAACTCATGGCACCACTGTGCGTAGGGACTAGAAAAGGTCTAACAAATCGACACCCAGATAATTGGCTTGTTTGTTTACCTATTTGAAACCAGATAATGGGGTGCAGTAATAGCCGAGTAGAAACGTCTGACTTTCCTATACTGATAAAAAAAAACAATAAAAATAAAAGTGGCCTGGAAAAGAAATACCATTTATTGTGTAGAAATTTGCCGTGTTAACGTCTGGTTGTACGAAATATTTTATCAATCGTTTTGTGGCTCTAAGTTCTTTTATTTCGATTAAACACGTTTTGTTTTGTACATTTCGAATTATTCATATTTGTATTTCGTTTTTGACTAGGGGGTTACGATAATTCAATGACGATTATTTAACCGATTCAATTGCTATTTAATTGAAGTGAACAAATAAAAGCTAATAAATTTGTATATATTTAGCGCACAAATTTTTCTTTACGAAAAGAAGAAATGTACAATAATTTTGGCAATATTTTTTGTATGCAAAAAAATCATTTTAATTTTAAAAGTTATTTTTGACAATTGACGTTTGCGTTTTTAAAAACAGCAAAGTATATTCTATATATAGTATACTAAGAGTATACAACATTTAAGTGTTTTCATTCATTTTTCTACTAGAAGCCAACCCTTATACGGATTGCTTAATTTAATTCAGATAATGCAGACTATTATACACCCAGTGCAATTCCTCCATAATGTTCATCCTGCCCGACTTTAATATATTCCGAATCTGGAATAGACGCGTTTATAATGGCTCCTTGAATAATGTTCTCTTTTATATCTTAATGACTTTAATCTTCATCTTTCCTCTTATGATAATTTTTAATTAGTTTACATTCTGGTTAATCTGTTAAATTTTGAGCCATTTAAAATATAATTTTTGGGCTTCCTACCTGCCTTAATTGTACGACTACAAAATTGTAATATGCTGTCAATAAAATTAAACCGATCTGCCAGATGAAGCATATCTGGTTTAAGCACTTACGTTTCTTTATATATAATCCCTACTTATTCTTTCTATTTGGTGAGGGAACAATAAGTCTTTACAGCAGAGTAAACATTATCGGATCTCTGTTTAATCATTTCATTATCGTTCTCAAAAAGCTGTATTGTGCTGTTTTACTCATCTATGTATTTGTCTACAGGTTTCTTTACATCTTCCTACCTGTCCTTTTTGTTATCTATGCAATGTTTCACGATCTTTCTCTGTAATGATAAAATCTAAACATTCTCTGAGCAACCGCTTTTGTATAGTATTCCTTACTTGATCTCCTCGCTTAACATTTTTAACCACTCTAACGTTCTGTGATATATTATATTATAGTCCAGCAAATTATATTATAGTCCTTAACTATGTTGTGTTCTCATCAGTGTTCCTTCTCTACAATCATATACTCTATGTCTTCTCTGTACTGCGATCTTAGTATAGTGTTGAAAACTTGTTCTAATCGCCGACGAAAGGATACAAGCTGTATTTCTTAACACCTATGTGGCACTCTTCTCGTGCGATTTCTCGATCTTCTTCAGTGGATTGATTCGTAATATTACGAGGCCTAATTGATAAATTTGTACTTCCATTTAATATACAGTCTGTTAAGTAAGAGCGTGTACGGCATTATTCGCAGTCGGTAAGGAGTAGATCTCTAAAAATTCGTTTACGAGTAGACATAACCTTTGTCTTTGACGCACTAGTAAAAAAGTTCGTTTGGAAGTCAAAACTTTGTCAGAAAAGTACGTTAGCAGAATGAGTACTGCATATGCAGAACGCTTCGGGGCCATTTTTATTTTCTGATCCCATCCAAAAGGACCCAAAATGTCCTATGCAGCGGCGGCAAAATATTTAAAAAAGTCGAAGACGCTACAAGGATTCGAAAAACGTCGATGACCTTCCCGATCGTGGCTCAACAGGAAGCGTGATTAAGAAGGATGAAAAAATGGTCGTGAGTTTGTGTAGGGCAAACAAAATTGAAAAAAAGGGTGTAGATATATCGCACATAACGATTCGAAATTATTTGCACATTGGAGAAACCACTGTTGTCCGAAAAACACGTTGCAAAACGACTGGCTTTGGCAACAGAAAACATTGATCGCTATTGGACTAACGTACTTTTCTCCGACGAATCTTCTGTTTGGGGTTATTCTATTATATCACGGGCCTGATCTTTGTAGTCAAGTAATTTTGTCCAGCGCACCGTTAAACACCCTATAAAAATTCATCTTTGGGGATGGTTCTCCAAAAACGGTTTCGGCACTTTGCATATCTTCACAGAGAACCTGAATGCTCCCAGGATGGTCGAAATTTATCGAAAAGCTTTATTACCGACTGCCAAAAGTCAATTTATCAACAAAAAGAAGATTGGATTCTGCAGGAAGATAATGACCCCAAACTCCGCGGTCGTCTCTGAACCGACTGCAAGCGCGAAAAAGGCATCGTCATATTGGATTGGCCTGCACAGTTCCCTGATGCAAATCCCATCGAAAACTTCTGGGCCGTCATCAAGCAAAAGCTTCGAGGAAGACCCACAATTACTTTGAAACAGCTTTCCCGAGAAGTTCGAAGCATTTGGAGAGCGCTTCCCGTCGAATATGCTGCAAAATTTGGTGGAAAGTATGCCGCGGAGATGCCAGGTGATTATTGACGCTGGTGGTGACTGGACATGTTATTGATATAATTGCGTCATGCTTCGGAACATGTAGAATAATTTAGATTTAGCAGTTACTTCTCTTACGTGGGATGTGACAAACTGTGGCGTAGTTTGGCGTATTAAAGTACAGTCTATATTGACAGATTAACTTTCATTACAGCATTGTTGCACATTGATGACGAGCGAATTAACAAAGCCGAATTCCAATAAATCATAAATCATTAAAATCTGTTCAGCCGTTCTTGATTCGTGAAAGTGGTGTAACTAACACAACTTTTTAATACCCTGTATCAAAGGTATAATAAGTTCGTGAAAATGTCCGAAGGAGGCATTAACATCCAAGTCCATATAACCATATCTGCCTTTAACTCTCAAAGACTATAGGTGCTAAAGGACTGAAAATGTACCAAAAGTTGTGCATAATAGTCATGAAGATGAAGATATTCCATTTATGTCGATATCTGCCGCCCTGCCTCCGAAAGAGAATTTCGCAGTTATCTTCTTTTCATGTACATTTTTTGGATGTTTTTTTAGTTATTCTGCTAACCAGGAGACGAATTCAAAAAACCATAGATCATCAAAATCAGTCAACCCCTTATTGAGTTGTAAATGGCGTAACTAACATAACTTTGATTTATATACTCTATGTATGTTGACTTTGTCAGAAAAATAATTTAAAATGCATTTTGAAGAAAATATAATTGCAAAAGCTGTCATATAATTTAAAAGTATAATCCAATTTGGTACCAATATAAGTAAGCTCAAAATTTATGTAATATAATATAGGTCTTTTTAGACTTTATAGGTATTTTAAGTATTTTAACATATCTCATAACGTTCGTTCATGCTGTGAGGATGTTTTTTTATTAAATGTTTTTTTTTTAGACATTATTTTGTTTTCTTATGCTCAATTTAAATAAGCAACATTGGATTAGATATACGGAGGTGTTTTTTTATTAAAAAACCTCTGCTCTGAGCAATACTTGCAAATTAAAAACGTGCGAATAAATTCTGTGTCATCTTATATATTCTCTCTTCACATTTAAAAATGCAACGACAAATTGCTCTCATTTTCAACCCAATTTTCCAGTCAACACATATCAGGCTATACATACTTATAATAATTTTTTCTAATTTATGACGTTTTCTGGCACAAAATTTAAAGCGCATTAAATAAAAATTGTTTTTTCTTTGCTTCATTTTGTTTTTTGTACACAAAATATCGTAAAGTACTCGTTAAATATTTTGACGGTTTCGGAAAATGTTTATACATATTGAACAATATTGTATATATTTATTTATAAACATGTCTGTGTCTGGGGTCAATGGCGCATGAGTCGTAGGTTTTCAGGCATAACAATTTACGACGTTTTCAATTATGAAAAATGGGTTCAGCTTAAAATTTGATGTAACAACAAAGTCCCAAGATTGTTTTTATACCCTAACGTATGGTAAGATATATATTAAGTCGGAATGCAACATAGAGGAGATTTGTGGGGAATACACATTTTTAAGATCGGAATATAGTAGCTTGGATTACTTTTTTGCTTTTCGTGGAGACCGATAATAAGCACGTCGATTTCTATAAACCTAATGGCTATCAAAGATGGCGAAAATTCTTGAGCTGTCCTACGACCCTCCTGCTAAACTGCCGGAAAGCCGCTCAACAGTAAACGAGTGGTATAAGGTGTTTCGGGAGAGCCTGGTGATCGGGTTCCGGGAAATTTTCATAAACCTAAATAATATTTGAAAATGTAATCAAAGTAAAATCCTTCATTATTCGTAACTACATCCCCGACCTAGCAGATCCGACAGAAACTCAAGGGAAAATGGTACAGCTCTGCCAAAGCTGTTAAAGATGCTTTGACCGCTTCTCTGAGGGGCATCCTGTCAAATGGGAATCGCGTGATTTAACGTTGTGTCGAAGTCCTGGAAATATCAAGGACTACTAAGGATTTGTGCCCATTGGTTCAATTCAATTTTTTTATTTAGTTCCTCTACTTTTAGATCCGAGCCTATATAGTATCTTAGAGACGGTATTTCGAATCGCAACAGTGGCAAAAGCATACAAAAGGCTGCGGATTCCTTAGTTTTTGATTCAAAGCTGCACGTCCCATAAATAATTCATTCAATTCATATAAACCTTTTATAAAATTTTATTAAACTTCGTTTTTTTTTCAAATTTTATAAATGAAGAGAAAAGTAGTCGAATCAATTTTAAAACACTATCAAAAATCGCATGCGCAAATCTAAAGTTTGCAGACCTACTCTCTTATAGCATTTAAGAGCCTAGAGGTCAATGAACCAAAATCTTTCACTTAATACGTAGACAATTATAATAAATAAATTATAACTCAAATTAAAGTTTTTCAAATGTGCTAAATAAGTTTCTATATTACATTGTTAAAATTAACAAGGTCTTAGCAAACATTCTATAAATAATAAACGTTATGTATATTTTTTATTTGCAATATGAAAAAGCGAAATTTGTCAGCGCATGTCGAAGAGTGCATACTCTTTTTTAAAGAACTGGAGTACTTCGAGGTTACAAATTTAAATGCAATTTTTTATTGCCCATAATACTAAACAATCACAAGGCCTTAAATCAATTATAAGTATTTTCCATTCGTATTGAAGCAAGGGAATTATGCGTAATACAATTTATGTATTTATAGCTCTTGTTTCTTTGGAACAAAATTCTAAAGAAGTTTTGTATAAGAGAATGGAAATTTTTCGAAAAAAAATGTGATGCTCAATTTTTTGGTACTACAAAAGATCTTTCAGGACAGTTCATAGATTAGCCCATTTGATAATGACAGTTAAAGCTTCAGTATTTTTTTGTAAAAGCTCGTAATGCAGTTTGAAAACTCAAAATTGTCTTAAGTCATATTCTACAAAAATTTCGAAGCTTCAAATTGCGAAAAATTATAAAACATTTCATTTCACAAAAATCGAGAGTCAAACTAAATACTTCACTTAGTTGTTCACTAAGATAGTACGCAAAAAATTTGTTTTAAACTTATATAAAAAAAAACACCGACTTCTAAATGTACTATGATTACATACCAAGTTATCACCAATACGACGCAGAGTGTTGAAGCGCCAAATATAAACTCAACTGATAAATAAAAAAAAAGGGAGTTCACGTTCTGTTGTGTTTTTAAGCATCTTTTCAACTCAAAAGCAAACAAATACTCTATACGCTATACTAAGTACTTGACAGTTTTCAATGGATTTATTAAATATGAATATTTTAGTAGAATGCTACACAAATTGCTTGAATTCTCAACGATATACAAAGGGAACTGAAATAGATGTTTCTACAACAAGCATTTACTTAGTTCACACTCTTCTAATTTTTTTCTAAGAATTTAATTTATACAAAAGACAGAGTCGATCAATTTTTGCAGGGCCGATAAATATTAAGACCGGCAGTATAAACAGGCGATCTAAAGAATTTTAGACATTCAGCTTAAAATAGATACAGTCGTTATTATGACACAATGTCCGACGTTGGGATACTCTGTGCCATTTTTATACTACACGCGTATAGGCAAATCCAAGATTTTTACAAGTGGGAAACTGTATGTTTTCCAAAAAATCTAGCAATGCATATGTTCCACGAAATGCATTGAGTGTAAAAAATTATCTTAACCACAAAAACAAAAACTAAAAATCATTCTAAATTGAAAAGCATTATAAAAAATAAAACGAAACCATTTGTGACGCCTTGCGATTTAACCAGTTGTGAATCATAGTCACATCAATTATTAAAATATTAAGCGCTTCCTAATCAATTTCACCACGCAAGTCTGTGACATTTGTGTGCACATCCAGATGCAAAACAATAATAGTCTGACTTTCACCAAAAAGAGAAGAGTATCTAAACCTGATGTAAACTTTGAAACAATCAAAAGTTTGTATCTAAATTGTATTTTAATTTTACTTTTGCCACCTATTTTGCATATTTACTTTTTGAAGAAACAAACACATAAATTATTACGTGTTCATTTTAAAATGCGAAAAAAACGCTTTAAAAAAAATCAAAATAAAACCAATTGTTGTTGTGGTGCTTTCTATTGCGACACATGTAGTATAGATAGATTTTCACGAAAAATATGGAAAAAGGAAAACTTTTACGACAATGCCAGAGCGTCGTGGGCTGCATGTAAAAATAGCACAAAATTGGAAAAAAAACTGACGAAACGACAAATCAACTGACCAACTGACGAAATGTCTGACCAAGAGATCTATGGTGGACCGAGTGGACTACTGGATCAACAGCGAGACGAATTTCTTAAAATATAAACAAAAGGCGAAGGCAAACAGTCCGTGAGGAGAGAAAACAAAAAACTCGCAAATGTCTACGGCACACTTTTAGTCATTTGTTGTTGTTTGGTTATTTCATTCTGAAGGTCAAGCAGCATGTTAAGGGAAGCGCCACAACAACCTATAAGGTCGCCGCGGACTACTTACAAGTTTACAATACCAAAAACAACAACAACGACGACAACGACAACAATAAGAGCAACCGGAAACCCCTTTTTTTGCATTACAAAAACGCATAAACTAAATGCCAAAAGATTAAAAAAACGTAGACTCGAACTTTACTTACTCTGCAGATCGTCCAAATTATCTATTTCTTTTAATTCTTAAAAGTTGTATTTGAAAGTTTTTGTTTAACCTGAAGATGTTATTGATTGATTTTATTAAAAAAAAAACTAAGATAACTAAACTTTTTTAAAGAGAAAGTTTGGAATTCTCAAAGTTAATATTTAAGCCATTTATGACATTATTCCCGAACAAACGCCTTCTACCTTTCCTTAACCCTCTAACGCCCAATAGTGCCTTTTTCAAATAATTAAAAAAGTACAAGCTTTTACATCGTTTGGGAGACGAAAAGTATCTTGACGGTTATAAAACCGATATTATCAAGGATATGTCAAGTTCTAAATTCAACGAAATTTAAAGTTTATGTCAATACCAAAAATAAAAAAAATTAAATTATTGCCCGCCGTAATTAAAGTGTTAAGGTTATAAGTTTTAATAATAATTGACATAATACAATCTTTAAGATTACATTTAAAGGAACTTATACTTTCGTTATAAAGAAATGTATAAAATGGAATAATTTTTTCACAATTTTTGTAATTTCGTTAAAATTTTGCTCAAAAGAAATTTACTTGCTTATCTCATTTCGGATCGTAGTTTTCTGGTTAATTTTTTTACTTCGGGGCACATGTTGTATTTTAATTGTAGGAGCTAATAATTCGCAACTTGTTAAAGCTGGAATTAGTTTAAAACAAAAAATTACTTTTTTTGTGTCAATACTTTTTTTTTTTATATAATTTATTATAGCTTTTAAAGGCTTTTATCGTATCGATATTTACATAAGATGTAGAAATTTTTTCCTTTTCAGCTTTCAAGAAAATTACGAGAATATTAAAAATGCAAATGTTTGGAAATTTTTAAAGCTAGAGAATAAATCGTTGTAGGGCGTTACAAACGCCAAAGCTAGCTTAATATGCTTGCCGTCAGGGTAAAAACCTCGTAAAAAGGAAAATAACGTAAACGACAAGTCCGTATGGTTGGGCGATTACGTTTATAAAGGCAAAAAAAAAAATGGGTTATGGGGATGGGTCAGAAACAGCAATTAACTTACCACGCGCCGTGTCTCATATCGTGCACAGCGATGGGTTGGCGTTGTGGGCAAAGTTGGGCATACTGGGACCACGGTCGGCTCCGCGGCTGCGATGTCATTCAATATTTTGAAAGGATCAATTGAGTGCAGTGTGCATTGCTCGTCACCTGAAATGTCAGCTGATGGTGGGGGCGAGGGTGGCAATGGATTTTCCATGACATAAAAAAAGTCAACTTCTGCTGCTTCTGTGGTTGTTGAGTCCAACATGTCCATGTCAAGCAACCCCAATGGCGAGTTTTGTGCCTCTTGCGTGTTTGTTGTTGTTGTAGCTATTGTGGCGCCCATGGATGGCTCATTCCAATTAGATTTTTTTATGCGCTTATCAAGGCGAGTATTAGTTGTTGTCGCTGTTGTGGCAGTGTCCGCTGTATTATTGTCTATTTGAAACACATCAAAGCCAATGTCCATGTGCATGTCCATTATCATTAAATCCGTTTGAGTTGTTTGTTCGATTTTCTCTTCAGTGCCCTCATAACGTTGTCTCACGTCCTGCCAGTGCTGTGTCCGTATATGCTCCATAAAGACATCAAACTGCAAGCAAATAGCTGGACAAAAGACGCAGTTAAAGCCAAAGCATTGCACATCGGGCGATGTTGTAATTTCGCCACATTTCCGAAAATAGGCGTAATCCTCCAGCTGCCAGTTAAAGCTCTGCGGTTGCACTTGCTGCTGCATTGGTAGCATCGTCGTTATTGTGGTTACCGCCATTGAAAAGGCGGCCTGCGCGCACTATCCACACAAACAATCAAAAACTGCACTCACTATTTACTTGGATAGGATAATATTATCTACTATGTAGGCGGCTTATTATTTGTAGTTGCGCGCGCTACTTGCGACCCCCCCAGAAAACCGCTCTATAATATTCGTCGCGACGCGTGGCCCCCAAACAATTTTGACGATAGAGACGCGACGCCGTATAAACAAAATAACAAATGCACCCACGCACCCGCTGAACAATATCAAACAACCGGCAAACTCGGAGTGAGCGTTCTTCGCAATGTTCTCTCACTTATAAGAATAGCCGAAGTTGCTGGCAGTGCTACCAACTGGTTTTTCGCTGGCGAGCGTTTTTTAGCGCCTTTAACGGTTATATTTTACAGCATAGAGAGCTACAGTGAAGCCTATGAACATGCAACCAATTCACGAGCACTAACGAAATTTAATTTTAATAAGAAGCTCAAAACTGCATAAATGATTATCTTAGAACAATTTTCTTAAGCTTAATATAAAATATTTAGTCGATGTTTTAAGCAAATGAATGATTTTTCAAAAACGCGGTTCTTACTTTTTTATGATTAAAACAAAGTTGGAGCCTACTTTAATCACTTAGTTTTATGTTTACCGCACATAAATATTCATTTAACTAATTTATGTTAAATTCTAATGGTAAAATATTAACATTTCTCATTTAAACGATTGGGCAACTTTACCAACTTACCAATTATCCGGCATCCCTCAACCTACAGCTGTTTTAACAAAAGGCCAATCGCTTATTTGTTATTTAACCATTATTTCGTAAATTTTAAAATGCATAATTGCGTTAAATTGTTACCTGTCGCACTAAAGTGCCAACAGCGCTTGATTAGCACATCAGCACCCTTGGCCGGTAAACGAAATTTTCGCAAATTTAATGTTTACAACAAACGCGGCACACGTGTGGTAAAGGAGGCACAACGCACCATGGCCAGTCCTCCTGTGGCTGTGCACAAACGTGGTGTGCGTGATACAGGCTTAACTATTAATGGCCAATTTGTGGAGATACCAGAGAAAATACCCGATATTATAGTGCCTGACCTAACCGATTGTCAGCTGAAGCCATACGTTTCATATCGTGCGCCCGATGTAGTACAATCGGAATTCACCAGCTTGGATCTCTTTAATGCTGTCTATTCAAAAAAAATAATAGAGGACTTTAAAGCAGCTAAGTTACACGCAGACGGCACTGCAATGGAGCCTTCGTCACATGAGGAACTTACGCCCACAGAGGCGCTGCAACGTGCACGAAAAACAGGCAGCGATATATTCTAATCACATGTAATGTACGTTAGCTTTATTATAAATTTGAGAGTTTAAAATTAGTATCTATTTTCTTTGATGTACTTTTGCCTATAATTGTAAAGTTTGCGCAGCCATTTCTCTGCCTTTAAGTCAGCATCGCCAAGAAACTGAAAATGTTAATAAAATTGCAATTTATAAGCGAACAAACCAAGAGCAGCACTAAAACTTACATTCGGATGAAAAATGTCTTCCTCTACGGGCAGCACGGGATCTGCGGGCTTCAGCACAGTCACAGTTTCAGTTTTCAAATCGATTATCACTTTGTCCTTCTCTGGAGCTTCGCGATCACGCGTGCTAAAAAATGTAGTCGGCTGAAAAGCGTCCTCGTCAATGGTTTCTAATTGTTTTTGTACTTTTGCATCTAACAAGTCAATAGATTTTATGGCGGCCGTAATAGGCTTTGCGCTTGTTGTGGAAGCAGAACGTGAATTGCTTTCAGAGCTAGGCGCGCGTGTTGTGCGGCGTGATGCCGAGCGTGACTTGGATATGCGAGATTCTTGGTCCCGGCTTTTGCTGCTACGGCTGTGTCGACTTTCGCGTGAGCTACTTCGTGAAGTACGTGGCGAGGTACTGCGGGAGGAGCTAATACTCCTGCTGCGGCTGTGCCTAGAGTATTTTTTTGTTTTCTTTGATTTTTTCTTCTTTGACTTGGAGCTGTGGCTGTGCCGGCTACGGGATGGCGATTTGGAGCGGTATCTTTCACGTTCGCGATTTCTATCACGTTCTCGCTCCCTCTCTCTGTCTCGTTCCCTGTCACGCTCTCTTTCTCTATCACGTTCACGCTCTCTGTCACGTCGGTCACGCATTATTTCTTTTAAATGTTTATATATTTATAAAAATATTTTATTGGGACATAAAATATTTGTGTGTGCCTTTTCTTGCTGCGGCTTGCCACTGCCAGTATTGCCACTAAATCCAATTTTAAAAGTGAAAACTGCCAACTTTGATTACTAAGAGTTGCCACTAGAGTTTCGACTTGCGCGCCAATTAAAAATGCAGTAACGATTTTTAACGGATCGAACTCGTTATCTTTTGAATTCTATTCCCATGTAGTGCCGCTATCTATGTTGTTTGATTGTATGATTACTAATACATGATAGATAGAAATTGAAGTGCACTTTATCTGTCCACCTTGACCATTGAGGCGTAAATAGCAGTGACAGTCAATCAGTTAAGAAAATATAATGAACTGCAATAAATATATTCCTAATACCCTGGTTATCAAAATTTTGCACATTCGTTATTTTAGCTGACTAACTGGGGGGTATAAATAAGCTGCTTTGGTCAAATATTGCTCATAGTCTTCAATAGGAATATTGTACGAAATGTTTTTGACACAGTTTTTAGGTTTTTTGTGTTTGGCCTATGTGGCTACAGCAATGCCACAAGAAGGCAGAGCTAGTTCAGTAACAACAGTAAGTAGTCCAGTGTGTTTGCCATTGATTTGTTTTCAACGTTTTTTTCAATTCAGCTCTCCATTGTTCAAAAACATGGATATCCAATAACGGAACATACCGTACAGACCTCCGATGGATATATACTCACAATGCATCGCATTCCGTACTCGAAAAAGGACGTTACGACTGCAGGCAGTCGGCGGCCCGTTGTATTCCTTATGCATGGTCTACTGTGCTCTTCCTCTGACTGGGTCTTAGGCGGGCCAGAAAATGGTTTGGCATTTATACTTTCCGACGCTGGCTACGACGTTTGGATGGGCAACGCGCGCGGCAATACTTACTCTAAGAAACATACCACCAAAACACCATTGCTTCAACCATTCTGGAACTTTGAATGGCATGACATTGGCATCTATGATTTGCCCGCTATGATTGATAATGTTCTGTACAACACTGGTGTAGAGTCCGTGCAATATGTGGGGCACTCACAGGGCACAACTGCTTTCTTTGTTCTCAATTCGTTAATACCTCGCTTTAAGAGTCGTATACATTCGGCTCATTTGCTCGCACCTGTTGCCTTTATGGCGAACATGGAGGGTCCATTGGCCAAGCTAGCCGGTCCTGTGCTAGGACAGCCAAATGCCTTTGTCGAGATTTTTGGAAGCGCAGAGTTTCTGCCCAACACCCATGCTATGGAGTTGATGGGCTCTGTTATGTGCAAGGATGAATCAAAAGTTCAGGCTGTTTGCTCAAACTCTTTATTCCTAATTGCTGGTTGGGGCTCCGAGTACCTAAATACCACTATGTTACCTGATATAATGGCTACTACTCCAGCTGGTTGCTCCGTCAATCAGTTATTCCACTATCTGCAAGAATACAACTCGGGCTACTTTCGGCAATTCGATTACGGATCAATTCGCAACAAAGTGGAATACGGCAGCACGTCTCCACCGGAATACGATTTAGATCTAATAGATGTGCCCACCTATTTTTATTATAGTGATAATGACAACTTTGCAAGTATCGTTGATGTGGATATTTTACGTCGGAGGATCAACCCTAGTGCTTTGAAGCGCTCTTACCGTATGCCGGAGGAAAAGTGGAATCATTTAGACTTTTTGTGGGGTATGGGAGTTAAGGAAATACTTTATGACTTAGTTATCGATGATATAATAAATGCATAAATTTGGTCAATTCACGTGAAAAATTACTTATCAGCTTTAAAAGAAACCCAATACTTTATGGCTTACTACGGCGCAATTAGACAGATATAAGTTGGCTGTGGTAATGGTAAGTTGGAAATGCTCGTATTGTATTTTTAGCACTATCTGGCCCCCAAGATAGAGTAAACAATTCACATTTTAAATTATGATCGCAATAAATCTAATGATTCGACTTGTGGGTAAACCCATTGAAGATCTTTTGATATGTGTGATATGTATACCAAGTTAAAAATGCCGCTGACATCCGATAAGTATTACACTTGAAATGAGCACCTGTTATAATACTTAACAAGCAATTTTGAACATGTAATTGTAATTAATTTTTGCGATTAATCATAGTTAAAATCGTCAAATAACTATTGAAAGCTATAAAATGTACTTGAGACATGATATGGGTAACAGGAAAAGATTACGGCTTCTTGGTATATTAGTAGCTTAAGTATGGGTAACTTGGAAATAGTAACATATGGAACTGTTAAAAATTGTGTCATACTACATATAATCTTTGTTTAACGCCTACTTAATAACCTGCTTAAATAAAATTCCATAATGATCTATTCTTTATGATTTATTAAATTAGACCATCGGTAGGGTAGTGGTCCTTTTCGATCAGTTATAAATAAGAGATCCCCATGCTCTGCTCATGGCGACTGACGAAATAGTCAGTCAAGGAAACTATTATTATATAGTAGTATTTGCATTATCAAATCTTAAAATTAAACAATAATTCGATCATAAAATGGGCCCATTGGAGTCCGTATGGTAGTCAAGGATAGCAGAAGAAGAAGAAAATGGCCTCATATATATTACGGTTGGCCAAAAAAAATCAAATTTTTTGATTTTTCGTGATGAACATACGAGCTGCTTTATAAAAAAGCGCGGGTTTTTTCGATAAGTTGTTGCTTAAGAAAAATTAATTTCGAGTGCTGCCAATCTTACACTTTGATAAATTAGCGTCATTTTGAATGCCGGTTGTTGGTTCTGCCAACTTAAGCAGCATAAGTGCTGCCAAACGCAAAAATATCACCTATCGATAACAAAAATTACACCCCTGGAATGCATGCCTGGAAGATACTTTTTTCGCTGGGTACAGGTACATTCGTAAAACTAGTTGAAAATTAAAATTATTATTGAAAATCGTGGTAAATAAATACAGTGTGCGCGTTATTCTTACTGTAAAAATGACGCGTGTTACACGAAGTGAAATTTCACTCGAAATGGAGTGTTGGGTAGAAGATCTGTCGCCGGCTCAGCTTGCGTACTACGAAAAAATCACCAACGAGCATAACGCCATAAAGAATGCGCTCAAAACTGCCGTCACCGCAAACGAGGGTAAAGAACTGTTCAACGGGCAAGTTTTCCAGGCCTATTCATTTAAGGGCAAAGTGTTGCAAGAGATAAAGGAAGCGACGTTGCCCAAGAAGCTACCAAAAGCTGCAGAGCCACCGCAGGCGAGCACTCCAGCTGCTAGCAGTGGAGGTGGCGGAGGACGTGGACGTCGTCGTGCTTCAAATATAGCGTATCTGGAGTCATCTGATGAAGGCGACGACGACATACCATTGGCCAAACGATTAGCGTTGTCAACTGGCAAAAAAGCTCTTGCTGCAACACCTCCAGCAACTCCTGCAAAGGCAGGTAAAAAAGCCGCTCCCGCAGCTATTGCTGCTAGTACTGAAAAATCATCGCCCCAGACTAAGCCTGCGAAGGGTGCAAGTGCCAAAGCGGCGGCAGCGGCAACTAAAGACCCTGATTCACCGCCAAAGAACTTCCGTCCTGCAGAAGTCAATTCGTTGGGCGGTCTTGTGGTTGGCAGCGCCGATGAAATTAAAGATAAAGACAGCAAGGATGCTTCCAAAGACTCAAAAATGCAAGGAAAAACTTATCCCTCTCTTGTTGTGCTGGCGAAACCATTCCTTAAGGTCAAAGATATGGCTGCAACACGTAGCAAACTGGATTCAAAGGTTAAGCTGGTATTGATGTTAACACCAAACAAATTCTGCGAGTGGCTGCTGCAGGAAGGCTTGTTGCGCTCTCAACAAACCTGCAGCCAACATCGCAACAACGAACTAAAACTGGGTAAAAATGCTTATGGCTCTCAGTATATATATTTATGTGTCATTCTATTATGATGTTGATTTGCTCGTAGGCGTCTACTCGGATGTTTCAAAGTTTCCCTACACCGGTGGCTATGTCTGGATTGGCGATTGCTGCCCCTATCGCTTTGTTTCAGTCTTTTATAATTCTATATTTGAGGGTGCTCAGCATCCACCGACTTTCTTGTTAAAGCTCGTTTATCACTGGGCTTGTCAGACGAGCATTCAGAACGTTGTGCAGTGGGTCAAAGTGGATAGCGTTTATATCAAGGGCATCTACACATGGTTGCGCGCAATATGTACCATGGCCGTGCATCAAAAATGCAAGAAACTAGGCGGTCCTGGCAAGTTTGTCGAGGTAAGTCGATGTTTATGCCACAAACTCCTGTTGGAAAACTAACTTTCTTTTTTCTATTATCAGGTGGGCGTCATATCGCTGGGAACCACCTCGCAGGACGGTGCTCAGCGTCAGGTCAAGGTAGAGGTCCTTGGTGTTTATGATTATGCCGATAAATCCATACGCTTGCGCGCCGTAGAGCCCATCACTGATGGTGATCGAAACTACAAGAAGCGTTTCCAGGCCATTCTTGAGCCCCTATCCCGTTGGGTACACAAAGACAGCACCATTTGCATTGATCTGACTGTCGACAAGATTACGCTTTTTAGCATGGGATTTAAGAACATTGTGCAGGCTGCTGCCACTGATAATACGGCGAAGCATAACAATTCGGCCGTTATGGAATATTTACGTCGCATTGTGCCGCGCATGTTCCAGAATACTCTTTCGCTTTTGTCACGTCAAATGATACAACAGTTTTTGGATGAGCTTGTCTGGCGCGAATCTTTTGGCACATACGCATTGCAAGCCTTCAATAATATTATTATACACATTGCCGAGCAAACACGTATTACCACCACAGAAACCATTACTCAGCGCCTATACCAGGTTAGTCTTTGCCGTAGATTTTTAGTATACTTCTCGTCTTACTATACAATTTGATTCTTAGGTTGCCACAAATCCATTCAAAGATTGGAGCGTACTGCCGCCCAATTACAAGGAAACGCCGGCTAATACGACGCCCAAGCGGCTCAAGAAACGTTAGTACAAATATATTGCCTAGTCCAAAACTTAGAGAATTGCGGTCAAGTTAAAACACGTTTGTCACTCCAAAGCCGTTTTTATTTTAATTCTACTCAATATTTTTTACCCACTTTCTGAAAAGGTAAAAAAAAGGCCTCACAACTATTTTGCTTTAAAGTTAGGGTCGTGTGATTTCGTTAAACAAATTTGAAAAATTGCAAAAATGTTTTTTGTTTGGTTTTAGCTAAATAAATTTACACTAAACACAGTGAAAGTATTATTTATTTATTTATTATTTTTTTGTTTATTGGAGTGATAAAACGTGTGCAGGAGTAATTTATTTTCAATTTATATCTAATTTGTATCGATGGCTGAGCAAATTTTCTTTGTATGCTCTTGCTCCTTTCACAGCCATTAACGATGCTGATTATAAGAATACTGGCAAAGAACAAGCCGCTAAAGCTAAAAAAGAAAAGGAATCAGCGCCAACAGTGTTGCCCGCCGGCAGCAAACGCCGCGCAGTTAATACGCCGCCTCCAGTACTTCCCAAGAGCTCTGCCAAGGCAAGTGCCAGCAATGCCAAGGCAGCCACTCCGAAGCTGAAGGCTGCAGCTTCTGCGGCCAAGTCATCAGGAGCTAAACCAGGACCAAAACCAGCTTCAGCCAAGGCAACTCCTGCCAAGCCGGTTCCTGTTAAACCAACACCAGCCAAGAAGCCCAAAGAAGAAAAAGAAAAGGACTTCAAACTTCCAGTAGTCATCAAGAAAGAGGAGGATGAGCTCAAGGGCCTGGAGGAGCTTTACTACGGCGTTAGCGATGGCATGGACGACTTCTTTCAGGCTTTTCCTTATAACTCACCTCGTCTGAATCAAGCGAATCTGATACAGAGCGTAGACTGTCCCGTATGCTATGGTGCTGAGCAGTTCGATTCGAATGAAAAGTTGCAAACCCATTTGGTTTCGCATATCTCTCCCGAGGGCAAGGAGCATCAATTTCAATGCTTGTTTTGTCTCGAAAAACACCCCACAGAATTGGTATTGGCAAAGCACAATCAGATTATGCATCCTCTTGAGACAAAGACCGATGGCTCGCCTTCATATCATTGTTTGATTTGTCAGCAGCGTCATAATTCGCTGCATTTGTTAACGGCGCACTTGCAAAAGGTTCACAATATGCTTGAGCTGCCATACAGCTGCCATGCCTGTGGCTATCGCTCGTCCTCGCATCGCGATGTAGTGCGTCATTTCTACGATGATCACAAGAATCAAAACTTTTTGCAGTGTCCCTACTGCTTAGATGTAAGTTGTAAGATTATTCTAAAAAAAAAAGGAAGCCGAGTTCCGGATCGAAGCATTTTTTTATATTTTCATTAGTAGTTCTAATGTTGTTAACTAATGTTACAGGCCGGTTTCGGTTTGATAATCTAATGCTCACTCTAATCTAACCACCGCTAATAACTTGTTCGTTGCAGATATTCTACTTCAGTCATCTAGGCGCTCTCAACTCGTTACGAATTGAGCATTTCTATGTTCATCTACATGAGCATGTAAACAGCCGTGACCCTGCACTGCGATGCCAGAAATGTTCGCTAATATTTTTGGAAAAGGGTGATTTGAAGCAGCATCTTGTGCATCATCACGTTAGCATGACCAAGACCAATAAGCCAGTGCGTATGTTGCTTAACAATTCATTGCTTATTCCGCCGCCCAAAATACGTACACATCATCGAGAACAGGCGCCTTTTACGGTTCAGAAGAAGGCATCATTCTTTGCCTTTTTAGACGGCAAAACCTGCGCTGAATGCAATACGGACTTTATTAGCGAGGAGACGCACTACACGTAAGTAGTTAAATAACACTATGCCACAGTTTTTTGATCCCGGCTTCAAAATAGTTGATCCCTATGTAAAATTTCACGCTGAATTCAAATCTGCTTAGAAATATGTTGAAAGTAGAACGGTTTTTGAGATATCGCCAAATTTTCATTTTTCATGAAACATACTATTTTGAAGCCGGGAGCAAACAAATTTTGAAATTTTGTGACATAGTGTAATCAAAGCTACCAACAGGCCATTAACAATTTTTTTCTTTGCAGTGGTTGGCTGAAATGCGTCAAGTGCAACTATAAAACCTGTTGCGAACGTGCACAGTTTCGCCATGGTGTGGACTGCAATGGCAATTTTGTAGATGCCATGGAAGTGGATATGGCGCAGGAAATGCACTGCATTTGTGGCTTTGCCGCCAGCAATGGCAATAAAATGGCACAACATTTGGGCAGTTGTGGTTTGAGCACCTGTTATCCCAGTTTGGAGGCGGCTAACGAAAATGCTGTCAAGCGTAATATGCTGGATATGTTAGGCTTGGTACGACGGGATGGTGAAACCTCTGGTGAGGGTGCGGACGAAATGCTTGACGATACAAATGAGCAACTGCAGCCGTCTGAGCAGGAACAGCAAGAGCCCACTGAGGATCTACAGCAGTATGCGCCTGTTGAGCCACAGCAGCCGGAGCCCGAGCTTACGCATTTGTCCAACGTTGAGGCAGAGCCCGAAGATTTGCCCACCGAAGTTCAACCTCAGGTTGCACCTATACAATTTGGAGAGTTGGAGGCAGCACCGATCATGCTGGATCCACAACAAGTGCAGGCAGCTGAAATCGATCAGGATTATGCACCAGTTTCAGTAGTACAGCAGCAACAACAACACCAGCAACAACCGCAATACGGCCTTGGTTTTGGGCAAAACGCTCTATCGACGGATATTGATATGCCACTCATTGGTGAATTAACAGAACCGAATGCACCGCCTACACCACAATTCCTGGGCGAGGTTCACACACCGATGTTTGATGCAGTAGCCGCTGCCGAGCAGCAGCATTATCATCACAGTCAACACCACCCGCAATGATCCACGCTACCCATGATGACGCCCCAACAGCGCGGAAAAATGAAACCACGTGACTACACATTACATTGGCAGAATTACTAAAACGTGGAGTTTTAGTAATTAGTTATTGTAAATGACTATTGAGATAAGTAAGATGAATAAGATACATTCATAAATCTCGCTACAAATCAGCTTTTGTATATTATAAATCTATGTATTAAATATACATATATTCTATACGTATATATGAATACATATATATGTATGTATAAAGAGTGAGCATTATAATTATTGCACGTAAATGTATTACATAAAAGAAAAACACTTGGAATATTGACAATGAAGAGCAAATGCTTGATTACATAAAAACTTGACTACATAAAAGAAATACATATATATTAACATAAAATTTTGTGTATTGTATGGAATACTTGTGTGATTGGAGAGATTTCTGTTGTGTCATTTTTGTTGCTGACGCTGTTTAGATCGCAACAAGGCGGACAGCACTAGCGCAGTGTCCAACTCCTGTTGTGTGCCTCGTTCATTATCCAATGAAATTTCGGAGGCTCGTTCATGAAAACGTGCTAAGACTCGTGGGCGGTAATCTGTTGGACATGAATAAATTAATGAATTACATTTTTTAATTATTACTAAAGTTAATGCGTACCCACGCTGCCTGCAAGCGGATTACCCGTTAGTCCCAAAGTTTCTAACAGCGGTAATCCAGCGACATAATCAACTTCATCTAGATCCTCAATTAAGTTGCAACTTAAATCCAAATTTACCAGTGAGAGTAATTTGCGTAAGCCGCTAAGCTGCTTTAATTTGTTCTGAGCCAAATTCAGAGTCACTAAATTGCCCAGCTCTAGATGCCAGTCCAAGCACTCAGCTATCAGATTGACAGACAGTGATAGTATTTGCAGATGAGGCAGCTCTGAGAGATTTTTTATGACACGTATGCGATTTTGCTCAAGAACCAGGCGACGTAGTTTTGGCGCAGTACGAACGCTACCGTCGATTTGTGTTAACAAATTGCCTGTCAAATCGAGCTCGGCGAGATTATGCCAGGCATCGGTGTTGAGCAAAACGCTGCCATTGCTTGTGTATGTCAACGAATCCTCTGACGTAGCAATATCAGCGGGCAAGCTGCTAGGCACATCACAGGCTTTATGCAAATTATCGCAGAGCAGCACCTGGTTGATATGAGTTATTGTCGTATTGTGCACACAAATGATTTCCAGTGTGGGTTTCAGCACCTCAATGTCTATAATATTCTCCGTGGACAGCGCGGAGAATTTAAGAGTTTTAATATTTCGGAATGCATTGAGATTAAAGCTCAGGCGGTTTGGAATAATATTACTGCGACCAATGGGCACATCCACAGTATTATAGTCCTGCTCAAAACTTGCACTATCCCTTACGGGTGTGACCACCAGCACCGAGAGTTGTGTGCAAAAGTCCAGAACATGAGAAAAATCGTATTTGCCTCCCTGTTCTACGCAATTCTCTGGAGGGCACGGCAGGCCTAACCGCTCGCTAATGGCAAATACCTGAAAAAGAAATACAAATATTAGTTACTGACGCCAAATATAGTATATAGATTATTCATTAAGCTAATTATATATACTCTTAAGGTGGGGCTTCTCTCCAATATTTTTTTTATAGGTTTCGAACTCCTAATTTTGACTTCTAATCAGGTTACATAAATTTCAATTTGAGCCTAGTAGTCGCAAAAACACTTTTCGAAAGATATTACGTCATTTTTCGTTTTGAATTTGGTTCAAATAAATGATTTATAAGCTTTGGGTATAGCTCTCTCTCCTTTTTTGTCATAAAAACATTCAACAGTTCAAATAGCAATGCTATTCCCAAAAGTTTGCGCTGCTTAGTATTAAACTTTTTACGCACGATCCCAAAGTAAGTTCCTTGTCTTCGATTCGTCAAGTGATTCATACCTAAGGCTTCTATTATAGCAGCCTCCCGGGTGTAAGCATCATCAGATTCAATATGACAGAAGCCACGAAGAAGTAGCACGCCACGATTCTGCTGCCAAATGTGCACAATCACAGCTAGCTTGGGATCTTTGGCTAACATTACCTGGTCGTCATGGCTTAAAACTTCACGACGATTTTGCTTTTCGAAGAGTTTCTTGGCTTGACGAAGGTGCTTAAAGGGTCGTGCTGCTTTTCCCTTGCCTACGTAGAATATTGCACGTAAGAATGTGAGCCAGACATCTAGAACATGCATGTTGGAACTGCGTTTTATTAAGCCATTGGTTATGCGAGAATCCAAAAGCAAATAGTTAAAATATTGTTGGTTGTCTGCGAAATTCTTTTTGAATTGAGCTTTTTGGCGATACCATTTGCTATGTCTTGTGATATATTTGTTTAGTTTCAGAATATCATTGTAGTTTCTTTCAGATTTCAAGGTTTGCTTAAGTTCCTTTGAAAAACTTGTAGGGCGTGGATGAATGACACCTAAAGAGTGCTGCATGCAGCGAATGCTCAAAAAATTTAGGAGTATGTGCCTGGTTATTGATCTTAATACTATAAATTTTAAGAATTTGGACATTGTCAGGATATATGTGTGAGAAAAGCTATTAGCAAAACAAATGTACATACATGTATAATTTTAAAACTAGTTTGATTAACTACGAAAATGTTCTGTGCTTTAGTTACCTCCAAAGCTGAGAAGTTGTATTCCTTTTTGGCACTCAATAGGGCATCACCGTTTTCATTAAACAGCTTAGCTAGATCCTGCAGCATATAAATGATGTCATATTTGTTGAACTCCAAAAACTCAGCTAGTACACGAGGCAATTGTATACGAAAGTAGATGATTAGTTCTTTTAAATAGGTCTCCAGCTGCTCACGACGCTGTTCTAAAAATGCCGGCTGTTTATTGCCTACAATCTGCAGTGGAGCATACGCATTAAAAAATTGCTTTAATATTTATTTATAAATGTGGGCGTATTTTATACCTTTTTTGGCGGCAACAATTTCTTGCTAATTGATGCTTCTTCGACCAGCTTTTCATGCAGTTGCGAAAAGTCACGGTATCTGCGCTCCACAAGCCATTCCACCTGTGCCACGCGTACTCTAATATCGTAATAGGTGACACTCGTTGAAGACTCAATGTACCTAGGTATGGTGACCTCGGTTTCCTCATGTTGTCGGTAATAGCAAGCCATTACAGCGTTGTTAGCGGCCGAAATATAAGCTTCAATCTCCACGAACAATTTATACAATTGACATTACTAAACCACTTATAATTAAATAAAAGATCCAAAAATAAAACAATTTGTTTTAATTTTATTAGTTAAGCAGCTGTTTTGTTGCCATATGTTGTTGTTATCGCGATACCATCGTGATAGCGATGTTTATTAAATTCGCGCTATCGATAACGCAATGCAGTTTTGACAGTCTGGCAGCACAGTGCAATTCGGCTTTTTTGTTTACAATTTTGCTTGCTGGCATTATAAATTCCAATTGCAATTTAAGTAAAGTTTGTTAGAAGTTGTTCCAAATAAATAAATAAGAGAGGCCATGTTCAGTAGAGTTCTGAAGTTTTTGTATTGTAAGGTTTAGTTTACTGCGAAATACCATACATAGGTTCAGCGCTATAAATATGGCTTTTCTGGGCGATTGTGTGATTGTGTTCGTTTCACAGGCAAGTGCCCTGATATTTAATTTTACTCATCTAGGATCAGCTAATTCCTGTGATCTCTTTTGTAGATGTTGTTTTTTGCTGGTGGTTGGCTGTTTTTCAACAAACAGCTTTTTAAGCACTATGAAATACGTCATATATCTGTGCAGCTCATCTTTTCGTCGACATTTGCATTGTCCATTACCATGTTTGAGCTGATTATATTTGAAATCGTCGGTGTTTTAGAGTCTAGTTCGCGCTACTTTCATTGGAGATTGGGACTAACTCTGTTGCTTCTTATGGTTACCGCTGTGATACCAATTTACATATGCTATTCTGTTTTACACAGCATTTCTTTTTGTAAGTAGTTTATTAATGCATAACTATTGGAGTTTGTAACATAAGTTCGTGTAGTTCCAGACAAATGGGTGCGCATTTTGACAACAATATGCTGGTTTGTGTTTCTATATGGACTATGGCGCATTGGCGAGCCGTTTCCACTTCTAAGCGCCTCGCATGGCATATTCACCATAGAACAGGGTGTGTCCCGTATCAGTGTAATTGGCGTAACCGTTATGGCCATATTGTCAGGCTTTGGTGCAGTCAACTATCCGTACACTAGCATGACCTATTTTATCAAGTAAACAACCTCAAAATCAATTGCTCTTATCTGCTTGCTAAAATTAGTTTATGTTTTGCAGGCCCGTTTCGCGCAGTGACATCATTTGCTTTGAACGACGCTTGACACTCACCCTAGACATGCTGACGGCCAAGAAACGTCGCATTGCATTAGCTATGTATCAAAAAAGACTAAACCCAACCAACAAACCCAGAATATGGGATATGTTAACCTCTGCCGTGCATCGCACCACAGTACATGGTGAAGGTGGGAAAAAAATGCATATCACTCTTTAATCTGTAATCTATAGTTTAAAATTACCTACATTACAGATATAAATCAACTAAAACAAGAGGTATATGGCTTAGAGGAGTTGCTACGCTCTGTTTTTCTTGAACTTAGCTCTCTCAAGGAGATGGAAGAGCGACAACGTTGGTCGCAAACGTTGCAGGGTAAATACTTCAACGTATTGGGCCACTTCTTTAGTGTTTATTGTGTTTACAAGATTTTTATGGTATGTAGTTTATGTAGTATAATTCCTTTACTATTTAAATTAAATCACATTTTTCCTGTAGTGCTGCATAAATATCATATTTGATCGAGTAGGCCGCAAGGATCCCGTAACACGAGGACTGGAAATTGCCGTGCATTGGTGCGGCTTTGATATAGACTTGGCTTTTTGGAATCAACATGTTTCCTTTCTGCTCGTTGGTTGCATAGTAGTCACTTCAATACGTGGCCTACTGTTAACACTTACAAAGGTGTGTTCTCTGCTCTCTGCTTCTTATGTGATTGATTAATAATATATTTGGTCTTACAGTTCTTCTACCGCATTTCCTCCAGTAAATCATCTAACATAATTGTGCTCATTCTGGGCCAAATTATGGGTATGTATTTTTGCTCATCCGTGCTGCTTATGCGCATGAACATGCCTGCCGAGTACCGCGTTATTATCACCGAAGTACTTGGAAACCTGCATTTCAATTTCTATCATCGTTGGTTCGATGTCATATTCCTGGTCAGTGCACTGACAACAATCGTTGTGTTGTATTTGTCACGCAAACCAGTGCGCGTTGAAGATTCCGATGTGCACTAAAGCACGGATTCGAACGTATAATTAAGCTAGGCGCAATTTTTCAAAATGCTAAAGCTTAATTAGGAATAATATGTTAGTTATTGCAAGCATAAAGTTAGGCAAATTTAGTTTTATACGTGTATATGACCATATGTGTACATACTTATAACAAGTTATTAGAAAATGAAACTTTTAACTTTTATTTAAGCTATAAAGTCTACTTATTTATATGCACAAAATCAAAGCTATCTATGTAATTTAATTTTAATTAAAGCAATGTAATGTTAATTAGATTTTATATGTAAACATACTATATGTGATTAAAATCAAATTCTAAATTATGAATTTTTTTTATTTTGAATCTAATACTCTCAAATTTGTAGTTACATTTTTGCGTATGCCACATTATTCCGTAGAAATTAGGCTGGAATTAGATTTGCATGGCATAAGCAAGTGAGAAGTTTTATATTCCAAAATTCTTTAATCAATTGCTATTTACTAGCGAAAGAATAAAAACCCCCTATTCCAAAATAGCCGTTAAATGAGTTAAAGCTTTGCTAGAACGTTTCGGCATTGAGAAAAGCACCGAGCTTTTCAAATTTGCCTTTGTAGGTCTTTGGGTTGCTAGGTTACAGTTTAGACGGCGCTTTACTTGCTCATCTGGGGAAGGAGTTAATAGTGAATGAATTGTGCTTGAGTGCAAAACAGCAGCGCCTTAACAGCAACTGTTATGTTTCGTTTTCAGTGTTTCCTGGTAGAGGTGTTAGATGCGGCAGACAATTGGGAGTCAATTGAACAACTTGCGAGGGGCCTTAAGGAAGTTTTAAATTGAGTGCTGGCGTAAAAATAAATAAATTTAAGTAAATTTAAGATTATAAAATGTACTTAAACACAAAAAATTTTTCGATGGTACTTTTATAATTTTGGTTTTATTCATCGGAAAATTATTTGGAAGTTAGAATATTTTGAAAAGGTTTTCTTATCTAAACTTGAATCAGCCTACGGAGCTATTTTCCAGGTTCAAGAATTTCATTTTTTTATAGATTATATCAATATATCAATATTACCCAATGGTCAATTTTGTATCTAACTGAGTTTTTCCTGAATAAGTCCGATTACTAGGCCGATTCATATGCCTATGTCAAAAATGAAAATTTGGATCTACTTTTAAAAAGTAAGTGAGAAGAAGAAACATGACTAATAGCTCATGGAAACAATTAGCGCCATGTGAAGATAAGTTTGTTATCAATATTGAGCACAAGAAAATTAATTGACGGAAACTACTTCGTTCCCCACTAAAAACCCATAATTAATCTTTTGTTATGGTTGCTTAAAGTTCCGGAAAGTGCAAAACTGATTTTTTATTGAAAATCCAAGAGTTTTGTAGGTTCGAGCACAAGACATTCCATTGCCGCTCAAAACTGTGGCTGTGGCATTTTTTACCTTATAAGTCATAATTTGAAATTTTATCTGTTAGTTAATGGCAGAAGGTTCTAAGAGTTGGTAGTGATTGTATCTAGCCTAGCGGCTAGTGAGGTTCCCACCAAAAAACCACTTAAAGTGACATTATTTTAACTTTTCATTGACCACTTACTGCAATCATATGTACATAAGTATACGGTGATTTTTTAACACTTGTTTTTTTACCAGACTTGTGTCAAATTCGCAGAAGCTCATTTTGCGTCCTCATTTCATCACGAAAAAACTAACTAACTAACAAATCGTAGAATATTATTATAGAGGTATATTTAGCAATGAGCAGCCAATAAACCCCGATAAAGGTACTGTTTGGTGTGGTTTATGAACAAGCGGTGTGTCAACCATTATTTATACCCTGATACCTACAGCAAAAGTTATAGTCAAAGGGCATACTACATTTCAGCTCGCATACCTGTAAACTGTGGCAATATCAGACTCTACCTAAGTCCTTTATAACAAAATGCTTATCGCCGTCCGTTTCAACGTCTAGATCTCGGAGCACTAGAAGAGCTAGATTCGGACACCAAACTTTACCAGCAATCGGTTTGCGCATATTTTCTCCCACACCGTCAACGTATGAAGTTTAAAGCTTACCCGATATCACTGTCAAATATCTTCTTTGCCGTATCCTCCGCAGTTAGATTATAATCGCGTAAAAATTTTTGGCCACATTTATAGGTATAAATATCGAATTTCCACAAAAAATAATGTTTGAGAGAAAAGGTACAAGGTATTCCACTGTCGGGCACCGCCTTGACTGTAGTTAGCGGTGCTCTAGTTTTTCGCCAAGCTCTTAAAATATTAGACCACTTCCAAAATGAGTTCCGCAATCAACCTGACGTTTTGATCATGTGTGATAAAACCATAGAACAATTATATACTGCCGATGGTTGTCGAAAAAAAATGAATATAGCCCAAAATTATTCGATGACTGTGCATAATGGTCATCACCTACGGAGCTAGTCATTTCGGGTACTAGCATAGAGATGAGCCTTCGTCCCAAATTACATTGAAAGGGGCCATGAGATCCTAATCTACAGCAGAACAAAGGAATGCAAGACTACTTAAAATGTGAGCCATGGAAATTGAGAAAGGACACATAAGATGCGCTATAGACGTCTACGAACTGTGTAAATGTGTCACCTAAATTATGCTACCCAGAGATGAGGTGACTATATAGTACCGCTTCGAGATTGGACCATGCTAGAGGAGATTAATGCTGGCTTACGCGAATCAACTTCTCTGTTACTATAACTACAATATAATGGGCTCAAAAAAATATCACAAAAAAATATCATCATTCAAACACATTTAAGTTTTATGAAATTGAGGAAGAAACCTCAAAAATTTAAAAAGAACTTGAAAGTACTCCCTTAAAATAAAATCAGAATTTAATATGTCCATTTATTTTCTAAACTGAAACTTTCAACAACAAATCCATAAAAAATCACCCATTACATTGGCAACTTCCAATACACTATGGGGCAAACGACCACTTTATCTGGCCAAAACCCATATTCTAAAAGTCGTTAAAAATTTTTTTTTAACCGCAATGCATCTTAGAAACATAAATCTGTAATGTTACGTACCAAAAATTTTAACAGATCGCGCCGCTGTTTTGTTATTAGCTGTCAAAAACAGCTGTTCATAAACAAAAACAGGTGCTTGTCAAATGTAATTTTTTTGCATGCAACTTAGAACTGCTAAAATAGACTAATTAAGCAACAGAAGTGAAATTTTGAAGATGCAGCTTAACGAGAGTGGTTTGTATCATGTGTTTGTGAATTTGAATTGCTTAAATTAATTGTGCCGTTCTCCTAATTGAGTGTAATTGCTAACCATTCAACAAGCAAAAAAATTGTAACAAAAATTAGTTTTCAAATAGAGCTACAAAATGGGTCGAGCTCTTCCGGCCAATAGAGTTTGTTGTTTGTGTTAGTATATTCCATCATCTTTCAAATGCATGTTATACTAAAGTGCAATTTTCCGCCCATTTGCGCAAATTTAACTTTGTAGGTCAACAACTAAGATTTGAAAATGCAAAGTTGTTTGCAACTTGGAAGGCAATGACGACGAAGACTACAAAAGAAGATGCAATATTTAATTGTTTTAAAGCGGGAATAACTGGTACCATTTCTGAAGATGAAACAAAAATTTTAGCTGATAAAGCCAAACGTTTCTGCTACCAGTTGACTTCGAATTGGGCAAAATCTAATAGAAATTTCAAGCAATTTGAAAATAAGCATGCAAAGTGGCTTAACTCAGAAACAATCATTTATATTAAAAAAAAAGTAAGACGCGTAGGACGGCCTAAAGTGCCATATACTTGCAAAAGTGGTAGAACGCAACGTAAAGAAGCAGATCTAGCACCATTAAAGAATTTTAATGTGAAATTGTTAATTCAAGCGGATATAACCGGCATTGACATAGGCCTTATTACAAATTTAAGGACTATTTTAATATGTCTGCCAAGTCAGTTGCCAATTAATGTTGAAAGATTTCAAAGCTTCTGTTTTTGTACTGCAGAAATTATTATTGATAAATATCCTTGGCTCTCGTGCATGCATGTGACATTATAGAAAATACTGTTCTTCCAGTAGGATACTTTAGAGAGGAGGGTGCCGAGTCTCGAAATAAAATATATAAGTCTGATCGATTGCATCATGCAAGGAAAAATTATCAAGCTCTGTTAATACTTCATGTATGCCAATCGAAATCGATTTCCAAGGCAACATGGTCCTTGATAACGAAGAATATGAACAGGAACAATAGGTGCGTGCATTACACATATTATTAACAATAAAATTTAATTTAATTTATATTTCAGAAAATTTTTTTTTTTATATTTAAAAAAAGGGAGTATCCACGCCCACTTTTAACATATATACACATTTATTTGAATGTAATAAGGCAAATGAAACTAATTAAACTAAAATATGTTGTTTTATTTTAAAGTTATTAATTAATGACACTAAAAGTGGTCGTTTGCCCCATAGTGCAATAGAAGTCACAACATTCGGAATGGCGAGCAATTGGAATGACATATTCCATGTGCATGGTTTTTGCTGTTAAAACGCCATTAAAACATTGCTGCGGATAAAACTTGGGAAAAGAGAGCATTTGAACGTCTAGATGAATAAATAATGCAACAAAATTGATTGAGGGACAAACGAGTGGAGTATGGGTTGTTGTTATTGTCGCTTTTGGCAGCTGTTACGAGATCGACTGCGCCGGGTGACGGAACCCTTTGGGCGTACCATATACATATTAGATGCTTTTGAGCGATTCGAACTAATCAGCTGTAAATTTTGTTGGCACCAAGTAAATTATAAATGGAACAAGCTGAAAAACATTCAGGTCAGATAGGGGTAAGGGGGTGAGTGCCTTCTTTATCGATTTCATCGATTTGTAATTGATAATGTCTATTGGCAGAGTCCCAGTCGACTTCATTGCCATTATGCAAATTAGCCAAGCATTTGATTAGCATTTCATTTTACGTTACGCATACGCCCCGTGGCTGTGCAATATTTAACGTTTGGCGTTAAGTCTATTAAGACCTTGACCAAGTTTGAATGACAGCTGCTTGTGGTACTCAAGTCACATAATTAACATAATTTTAATTAATTTACTTTACTTACAACAGAGCCTTAGTGGGCTTACCTGATTGACAACAAGTTTACCTAAATGTGGCCATCCGCTGCCTGGGCAACTCTGCTCTGCCATATTTACGATTTGACATTTGACCTTAGTTATGCATTCATGAAGGAATCGTATGCGCGTCACATTCGCACCTGACTTAAGGTGACAGCCAACGTTTGTTATGTGGCCTCAAGGTCTATGAGGCGGCATTTGCATAAAGAGAGAGCAACGCCTTCTTCAATTGTTTGGCGTTTTTTTGGACAGGTGTTTGGTTAAATTATGCCAAAACTTGAACGTTTCAACATGATAGCAAATCACGAACGAAGCGTGCTTAAGCCAGTAGCAAACTAAAAGGACCAAATAGATTTAGCAACGGATTAGGCTTAACAAATGTATTTTAAGAAGATTGCAATACGTGAGAAGATTTGTCGGAAAAAGGGAAGCGCCTCTAAAAAGGAACAAGCAGCGTAAAGCATTTGTATAATGTTTTTTATTTAACATTTCAATAGAAAATGTCCAACAAAATTATGATTTTTGTGTTTACAAAAAAAAACTGTTCTGGCATTCAATTTTCTACAGATTTTTTTTTGGAAATGTTGTGCACAAATACGTTTTAGGATACATTTTTAAGGCATAATACGGAGAAACTTTTTGGGGCAGTTCGAACGGAGTCTTGCTGAAGTCTTCCGCTGAAGATTGAATTTCTTATGATTTTACATAGCAAAGTATTGAAAGAAATTAGCACTCAACGCGGTGTCCGAAGGTGGAATACCCAGCACCAATTTTTGCTTGATTCTTTGTGAATTGTAGTAATAATTCTATGAAAATATCCCTATCGTGCACAGTGGGCGCAATAAGAGAGCTCTACTGGATAGTTATGCAGCCGGCTAAAATAACATGCGCCCACTATACCAGACAATAAATAAGCTGACTAGAAGCTACAGAAGGCCAACGCAACCGATCATGGATTCAAGTGCTAACCTCCTAACGAAAGATGATGCACAAATCCAAAGATAGCGACAACATTTCATGGAGATGGATGTAATGAACCACGAAGCAAAAATCATGAGAATTAAAAGAAGTCGCACACACCAACAATCTCCGGATACCACCCACACGCAATTAGGAAACTAAGACGCAACAAAGCAGGTGAAATCGTAGGCATACCTACCAAACAGCTCTAGTTTGAGACGAAGCTAGTTGCCGAAACATTGCAACCACATTTGACTCGTATATGGGGGACTGAGTGTGTGCCCTCATCTTGAAAAGCAGGAATCATCGTTAAGCTACCAAAGACAGGAGACCTTAGCGATTGCAACAACTGGCGAGAAATAACGCTACTAAACATTAGTTACAAGATACTAGCAACCCTGCCGAACGACCGCCTTAAAGAAAAAATCGAGCCAACACTACGCGATGAGCAGGTTGATTTTAGACCACACAGGAGCTGCACACAATACGCATAATAACCAAACCAGCTGTGGAGCGGCGCTCACCGCTGTACCTCATATTCATTAACTTCAAGAAGAAGCAGACTTCGATTCAGTAGACAGAGTGGCGATGTGGCAAGCATTGGTGAGGAAAGGAGTGTCAGTCAACATTGTATCGATAATACATAAAAGCGATGTATGATGATGCTGAGTTGGCGGTAAGGTTGCCCCCTATGAGAGATGTATGCAGGTCCAGTCGTGAGATTATGTGAAGCCTCACCCATCATTTGGAAGGCTCGGACAATGCGAACGTCACATGTTTCATCTCTAATAAACTAAGTGGCCAAAGCTTATAACCTTGTCATCCTTGCTAGCAAAGTTGGACTTTCAATAAACGCATCCAAAATCCAAGCGATGCGCCACAATCACACCAGCCAACGTAGCATAACCATCATCGGGAATACTATCGACTTTGTTTTCTTCTCATAAGTCGGTACCGCGATATCCACCAGGGGTGGGGCGGATGAGTATATAGAGAATCGTTTCAATAAAGCGCGATCCGCATTTGGACCCTTGTTCCGGACATTGAGAAACCAGCAAATAAGCAGAAGAGCAAAGCTGCGAATCTTCAAGGCGTGGTTGACCCCGCTCAGAATGATGTTGAAACTGCAGTCATTCGTTAACAAGTGCCTAAGGATTATAGACGGTATATTCTGGCCCAACCGTACAGGTGAAGTGCCTATGTGCACTGAGATAAGAATATTCAAAAGGCGTTGGATCGGGCATGCTCTCAGGAAAGATCGAAGCATCATTCTGGTAATGGCCATAATGACTCTGGAATTGAACACTGAAGGAAGCAGATGGGAGGACTAAGCGATGTACAATACTAAATATTCTATATATGAAAAATATTATATTCAGTTATCGACATTCAAAAGAATCCCTTTTTTTTCGCCTATATATAACGATGAAAATAATTAATTAATTAATAAATACATAATTATGGGCTGGCAACCCCCGGCCCCTTCCCGTCGGCACGCTGGCTTTAGAAGGAAAAGTGTATAGATTATGCGTTTTGTTCACATATAGGGGAATCTGTCTAAAATTAACATTTATAACACTTTTACAAGCTCGCATGTAAGACTTTTTTTAGTATCTTGCACAAACCGCGATTTATGTCTTGTTTAAGGCCCAACGTTTGGTAATAAACAATTTTTGCATCAATAAAGCCCAAACTCATTAAGATCAATTCTTTCAAATGACATTTTTTGTCCAAGCAACAAGCTGACAGTGCCAATAATGGTCTCAATCAGTGTTCCTCTTTTCATAAGCAGCAATTTTGACGTCATTAACATCAAGCATGTCTCCATTTCGGTTTTAATCAATGACAAGCAACGACAAGGTGCCTTGATGGATCGCTTATTGAGCTCTTTGAGCAGGGTAATGACATTGGACGCAATCCGCAATCTATGTTTCCCATAAATAAGAAAATCATGCAAGTTAAAATGACCACCCCCCCAATCCAGCTGGAAGGAGTAGCTCTGGAGCAACCAGCGCAGGCGAAATACCTTGGCATCACTCTGGACAAGCGCCTTACCTTCGGACCGCACCTCATAGCTGCGGTGAAAAAATGTCGCCACAGACTGCAACAACTGCGATGGCTCAACAACAAGAGGAGCACCTTGCCGCTGCGATGCAAAAGAGCTGTCTACGTGCACTGTATTCTGCCGATATGGCTCTATGGCGTACAGATCTGGGGAATTGCAGCCAAGTCCAATTACAAACGTGTGTACAGGTACTGCAGAATCGAGTACTACGCCAAATTACCAACTGTGCCTGGTACGTACGCGGTTCCACACTCCATAAGGACCTCAAAGTGCTTTCAATTGAAGAGCAGATTGGCAGGCACACAAGCAGATACACCGAGAGGTTGCTGAGACACCGAAGCCAGCTCGCAAGAGGTCTACTCCCTGCAAGGCCTCTAAGGCGACTTAGACGGCAAGGTTTTGCCAAAACAATTGTAAGCCAGTAAGGCTACCTACAATTAATTCCTCACACTGTGTTTGAGGTTCGGCTCCATATATATTTTCTTTCTTGTGTTGTTAAAGTACTTAAATTTTATTGTACAGGTTCTACACTTAATAAATAAAAAAAAAAAAAAAAAGTTAAAATGACTTTTTGACTGTTACACATGGTCATTGGATAGGTTGTATTTAAATCACTTAAAAACAGGTACAGGTAAAAGGTGTTCAAATGGGATTATCACTAAAGAGTGTTTGCAGAATAAGGGGTTCACTGAAATTAAAAGAAACACAAAAAAAATTTTTTGTCTAAACTCATTTATTATCTCTAATTGAAATGACAATTGAAGGTGCTTAAGAAACAAACCGTTTGTCAAAAAATCAATTTTCCCTTATAAACGATTAAGACCAGATTTAAATTATGATGAATAGTTTATGTGAAAATTTCCGTTTAAGTGACTTGCAGTAAGTTGTTTCATTTTGTTTTTTATCAAAATCGGTTGACTATACTATAATATGAATAGCTTAGTTAGTTCCATTCGTAGTGGTTAGAGCAGTGCTAACAAAGACTAAAGCAAATATTAGAAGACATCAAAAAATATGAAATAGGGAGGAAAAATTTTCGTCGATTTGGCCACGGCTGATTAATACAGTTTAAAAAGTAAACATAAAGGCTGGTTTTGAATTTCGATAGAACACATTGCGTCGCTTTGACTAAAAGAAAATGGAATAGAAATTCGGGATAGGCCTTATATAGTAAGTAGTTAAAAATAAAACCACTCAATTCATTTGAGTTAAGTACCTCTTATTGTTATTTAAATTTGAGGATTGCGTTAGAAATGAAGCATTATTATGCAAATCATAAAACTCCTTTGTTATAAGGTTCACACAGAGACAACCTTCTTGCTAGATATTTGTGTTAGAATTTAACGGCAGTAAAACAATCTGTAGAAAATTATCCAATGGATGGTATGCATGTATATACAGAGATAGACAACCTGGCACATTGCCCAAGACAAACGTCCTCAACTTTTATGCCCATAGACCCTAGACTCATTCCCAAGCAAAGTTTACACAATCAGCGAGCAGGTGCACAATGTGACTGGTTGGAAGCAAAGGTAGGAGAAATAGAATGAGAGTGTGGGCGAGTAGGCCTGGTGTGGGCGTGACGTATGACAAACATGTCTTATCAACATTTATGGCACTTTTATGAGACACAAGCTCACAAATGTATTAAACTTTGGCATGCTGTGCCAGGTTGTTGCCAGTGCAGCAATCATTGAAGCGTAAAATAGAGCAATAATCTTGCCACACAGCACACTGGGCTGGATCTGGAAATGATATGCATTCAGTCGATAAATGTATTGGCAAATTTCGACACAGTTTTCGGTCGATCTGATAATGTAAGCCTACATAGCGAATGCCTATTTCTACAATATATAAGACTAACAGTTTTCTATGCAAAAAAAAAATAATTTTTTTTCAACACAAACTAAGTAGTTCAAAAAACTATAATTTTTTGTAATAAAATTTTGTTAGGAAAATACTGGTATGCATTCCAATGAAATTTGAAACGTAAATATAATATTTGTTAATCTTCTTTTTTTCTTCTTTCAAATTAAAACTGCATCTTTTCTATTTAATTTGATCCTTTAAAGAGTGACTCTATGCGTATTTGGTGTGCCAAGTGTGCCTCGGGTAATGGAACTAACCTCGGGGTTAGCTTCTAAAGCATCAGTATTTTAAGAAATTATGTTAAAAAGACACTGATAAAACATTTTTAGAGGGCACAAAATTGACGAAAAAACATAAAAATTAATTACTTACAACCTAACTTACTAACTAATTTAATTCTACGGGTTTTGTGGCAAACTGTTTAAATGCGAATATGAGGAGTCAATACATAGGTTTACGGCCGACCTCAGCAGCTCTCGGCAGGCGCCTCTGCTTGCGCGCGCCTTCTCCAATTAGAAATACCAAGGGAGGATAGTTTCTCCTCCACTTCATCTCTCCATCAGAGTCGTGGTCGTCCCCTTCGTCTTCCTTCGTCGGCTCTCGCTTCGAATACCTTTTTCGCTAAGAGCACGGCCAAGATGAGAGTCTTGTAGAGAGTTACTTTTGTAGTTCGAGAGAGGTCTCTGCTGCACATCTGCTTACCGAGACCATAGTAAAACCTATTGGCAAGTGTGATTCTTCGCTTTATCTCCAGGCTGATGTCATTTTCAGTGTTAACGGCGGTGCCAAGGTAAGTGAATTCCTTGACCACTTCAAAAGTATAGCGGTCCGCTACAATATGGGAGCCCAGACGCAGTGCGTCCCTGTTCGTAGACAGCATATACTTTGTCTAGCCCTCGTTTACCGCTAGACCCACTTTCGCTGACTCCTTTTCGATTGCGGAAAATGCAGTAGTAACATCTCGCTTACAACGCCCGATGATACCGATATCATCAGCGTATGCAAGAAGCAGGACACTCTTGTAAAAAATAGTGCCATTGCGATGTACACCGGCCTTCCGCAGTACCTTTGCCATCACGAAATTGAAGAGGTCGCATGATAGAGGGTCGCTTTGTTTGAAACCTCGAACAGTATTGAAAGGTTCGGAGAGGTCCGTTCCTACCTTGACAGAGCTGATGGTGCTGCTCAATTAAAAGCTTCATGATGTTTATTAGCTGAAAAAGTGGTAGAACAGAGGAGATCAGTGTCATCAGCAAAAATTACGCGTTACACCGCGAAAAACTCGAAAAATGGGAAAATCTGAGGTGTATTTATTATATGAAAATGCGGACAGGCAAGCGCCTTGAGGATTATATGCTCCGATGTAAATCTTTTCGAGCGATGTAAACAGAAAACTTACGATTTTCCGAGAAACCTTGAATAGTTTTTATAAGTTCAGGGGGAAAAGTTCAAAGTATACATTTTGAACACCATACCATTGAGCCAGACTGAGTTAAAATCGGTTTTAATATCTAAGAGAACTATTCCTGAAGGCCTAGAGCTTGAAAAGTTTGCTTTAACCAAGTTTTTTATTCTAGTTCATTCAAATTCAATTCACTTTAATTCTGTAACTGTAACATTTTTTTTATAAATAAGCCAATAAATCTACGTTAATTGTTTCATTCCAAAAAATTATTTTAAGTAAATTCATTCTTGACAAGCCGTCAATCTTCATAATTATTTCTCTTAGATTTTCTTTCAAAAAATTTACCCCAGTGTGCACTGTGCAGGTGAGAGAACAACTAAGCTCAAACGTGAGTGTGGAATAGGTTAAAGAAGGTGGGGGGCGGGAGTGACGACATGCATAATAAACAGCTGCAGTTTTACTTTGTATGTGCATGTGTGTGAAAAAGAGTGTACATTTTGCAACAATAAATACATTTAATGGCAGAACACACATGCACACTTTTACACACACATCCAATCAATGTGCTCTTTTGTTGCCAATAACGACAGACCCGTCTATGGGTCAGTTAGTACAATGTCCTTGTACGCTAAAAAAGCTACGTAATCATATTATGACTGGCCGTATAGTATACATATATACTCTTCTTTTACGTTGTATGATGTGTGTGAGGGGAGTAGACTATATACATACATATGTCCATTGTCTTTTATACATACTCTGGCAAAATGTAGATTTTTTGTAATAAATTATTATCAATACTTTTTGCCTGACTGCAGCTAGCGCCGTCTCATCAACATAATCAGCAGCGTCATCTTCAGCATTATTAACAACATGATTGTACACAACTGATTCCATTGGGAGAAGTCGTTCCAATGCACACACTCTCAAAAACGTATACAGAGACAATTTACTCTATATGGCAGTCCATACATCAAAGGAAGTCTGCCAAAAGGTGAAATGGCTGTGCGACTATCTTTATACAGGGTGTGCAGTAAGGTGCTAGTATGGCAAATTGTTAAACCGGCGATTTGAATACAGCCACCGCCTAAAAAGTATTCTTATTACATGTATATGGTGCCTGTAAAATTTAAAGACGATCCGAAAGTATTTCATGGACACGGATATAATAATATTCTGTTTCTAGAAATTTGATCGAAAAACGTTCGAATGGTTTCAGGCATCTACGCAGAATGAGTATACTGCATAAATATTTGGAAAAAAAACTATTTGCAAAATGTTATCAATTTGGCTGCGGACATGGGATAGATACCAATTTAATACAGATTAGACTTGAAACAACTATTTAATGTTTCCAAACCCAAAGAAAAAGAAATCATGCAGCGGTCTTACCGCTATTTTGAGGGCCTTGAGAAAAACTCTTGTTTGAACCAATAAAAAAATATGCTAAAAAACTATGATGTTATCATCGGGCATTAGCGAGGAAAGGAGTGCCAGTCAACATCGCGTCGATAGTAAAAGCGATGTACGATAATGCGGACTTGGCGGTACTACACAACGAGAAAATCAGTACACCTTTCCAAACAAGCACCGGTGTTAGGCAAGGATGCCCCTATCACCACTACTACTTAATATAGTAGTTGACGAGGTTAAGAGAGGTATGCAGGTCTAGGCGTGCGATTACGTGGCGTCTCACCCTTCAATTGGAAGACCTGAATTACGCGGACGACATTTGTCTCATCTCTCATAAACTAAGTGATATCCAAGCCAAAGTGAATGATCTCGAGATCCTGGCCAGCAAAGTTGGACTCTCGATAAACTCATCCAAAACCAAAGCAATGCGCCATAACCACACCAGCCAAGGTAACATAACCATCTGCGGGAACAGTATTAACTTTGTCAATAGTTTCTCATACCTTGGGACCACAATTTCCACCAGTGGTGGGGTGAATGAGGATATAGCGAATCGTGTAAGCAAAGCGCGATCAGAGTTTGGGCGCTTATTCCGCATATGGAGAAACCAGCAAATAAGCAGAAGAACAAAGCTGAGGATCTTCATTGCGAGATCAAATCCATCTTGTTGCACGGCAGCGAACTGTGGATGGTCTCGCAGGGAATGATATCAAAAGTACAATCATTCGTCAACAAGTGCCTTAAAATTATATGCGGGATCTTCTGGCCCAACAGAATATCGAACGCGGAACTATGGCACTACACTAGTGAAGTTTCTATCTGCACCTAGATAAGAACACGCAAGTGGCGTTGGATTGGCCAAGAATTGAGAAAAGACCGAAGCAGCATCATCCGGATGGCCTTGGAATGGAACCCCCAAGGAAGCAGACGAGTGGGAAGGCCAAAGGCAACCTGGCGTCGTACAACACTAAACGAATTGTTCCAACACAACATTAGCTGGGATACAGCAAAGCAAACTGCGCCTAACAGAGTCCGGTGGAAAGTTCTTGTTGAAGCCCTTAGCTCCCTGGAGGAGTATTAAAGTATTAAATGGAAAAAATAAATCAAACGCTAAAAAGATTTATATTAAGCCATTTGCTGTAGCCCCTGCCTGTTTGATTCATAAATCGGAAGTTCTTCGATTTTGTGAAAAGCTGCGGAATGTGCTCCATAACTTATAAGGCCTCATAGTTCCACAACATAACTAGGTGATTTTATTGAAAAAAATCTATACGCGTGGGATTCGAGGATATCCATATATAAGTAGTCAAGAACGATATGCAAATTCAAAAATTTCGCGACAGTAGCTCATTCTCTTTTAATAATGTTGTTATATAAAACTGGGCATGTCTGATTGAAGTACCATATAATAAAAATAAGACACCTTTAAATTAATTTTTAAGGTAAGAGTGGCTATAAAAATCCAACTTCTGTGTGACCCCACTACCGAGGTGCCATATGTCAGTTATACCCAATCCCAACTGTTTTCATATACTTACCAAACACCCTGTATAGCTTGGTAGCAGTATAGTACTGCCAATCAGACCACCCAAAGACACAGTGACTGCAGCACTTTTAAATATTTGATATCGCAAATAATTTGATTGGAAATCGACAGTGAAAGCACATATGCATACATTCTATACATATATACGACTGTACATATGTGCTTGAATGTATATACATATTTACATACTTTGTATACGATGCTTATCTGTTTTGTATGCGACTACATTTCTTGACCATTAGTCAGTCTAAGGGGGACTTCTTTCTTTAAAGCATTTACATTCAATAGAAGTCTGCATTTGTTGTATCCTGACAAGATTAATAGTTTCATGGACTATCGAGCCTTCCTAATAGGACTAAGTATTAGGTATATTTATTATTTTTTTTGGTACCTAACTTGCTTTTCAATTCACGCCTAATGAAGTGTGCTCCTAGGTATTTTCATTTCCTTTGTGTATTGGCTTCTGGCTATTGAGCATTTATGGCTTTCATCTTGTAATCAATGTAATTATAGCAAATACTTTGATTGCTTTGCTTCGCTTTCTGGCCCTTCTTCTATTTCTTCTTCTTGCCCTATGTAAAAGCTTTAATTATGTACTATTGTATATAAAGCTAACTAATGAGCATGTTGCGTCTTATTGCACCTGATGTATATGCTTAATTAGTTCGGGGTATTACATAATGAGTGCTAAGCGTAAAGGTTAAGGTTAATCGATAGAGCTTGTCACTTAGCCAAATCATTATAGAACAAGCTGTTGGCTATAAATAGTTTGAATTGATTGCTATTCGAATTCTACGATAAAGATTTTTTATAAAAGCAATGCGGTGATGCTAGAAATTAATATGCAAAATAAGATAGATATAATATTTTCAAAATAAGTTGATAAAAAAGACTAAAAATTAAAATAAATTTGTTAAAAAAAAACTAAGCAGAACCTCAAAAAAAAAATTATATACATATATCGTAGGTTTAGTACTTACATATTTTTATACCCTGTACCGTATGGTACAAAGGGTATATTAAGTTTGTAGAAGCCGAAATTGTATGTAACATATAGAAGGAGTCGTCGGAGACACCCCAAAGTTACGTAAAATATGATCACGGGGACTCGAGAAGTAGATATACCCATGTTTGTCTGTCAGTCCGTCCGTGCGTTTGAACTCCTAGATTTCAGAGTTGGCAAGAGCTAGAGCAACCAAACTTTCACATTAGATCCCATATTATTTCATAGGATGGCCAATATTATTTTATTTTTTTGATATCGGGGTTAAATAATATAGCTTCCATAGGGGTTTTTCAGACAGACCTCAAAAAAAAAGCAAAGTTTTAGCTGGATAATTCGTTTGTTTATGAAGATACCGTAACCACATTTGGCACTTGAAAGTATTTATAGTTCCCAAGCACTGTACCAAATTTGATCAAAATCGGTTGACTATATCATATAGCTCCCATAGGATCGGCCAAAATAACTTTTTTAAACCAAATTCGCGATATTTTAATTACAAAAGTTACATTTTTACTTTGAGTTGATTTTTGTAGAAAGCAGTTTTAAATTTTAAAATGATTAGAATAATATTATTGCTGATTGCATATAGTTATATCAGGACAGAAATTTGTAACTTGAAAAAAAATTGTTTTTTTAAAAACGCCCTTAGACAGAATTTCGTGCTATTAATGTTAATTTAAAGATTGATAAAATTTTATGCTTAATTTAAGGAAGATATCGCAAATATCTAAAATAAAATGTTTTTTTCAAGCAAAGGCGAAATTAAATTAAGAACAGCTCATTTACCATGGCAAAGAAGATTATAAGAAAATGTGATTTTTATGTTCTTCACATTCGAATATCTTTTGATGCAGGCTTTTCTACTTTGACCTCAAATATCTTTGACACTCTGCAAAACAAAAGTCTACGCAAAATGGTATCAGGAACAGAAATCTGCATTTAGACCTTGGTATACCTCTTATAGCAATCATGACAAACCAACTAATCGGCAAATACGTGAAGAGATTAAAAACTTATCTATCTTTATTAAGAGAAGATTTTTTAAACGATTTTTGAAAACTCACGATGTAGTTCGATGCATAATGAAAAAACAACATTTTCACTAAGTTGGCAACAAGGCTATTATACCCTATACCACTTGACTTGTTATAAATTCCGGTTCCTTCAACAAAAACCAACCAAAGCAAAAGTAACTTTTTAACAATTAATTTTATGCACCGATCGGTCCTATAGTAGAACCGATTTCGATCAAATTTTCGATTCAGTTCTACTTAATACTAAAAATGATCTGATTGCCAAATTTGGTTCAAATATCTTTACAATACAAATGAAATACATCGGATTTTGTATAAAATGATGTTATTTTTGGACCGATTGGTCCTATGAGAACTCCAAATATGATATAGTCAACTGATTTTGATTACAATTTAGTACAGTTCATAAAAACTCTAAAGAGGCTTAACGAATACCAAAGTTTGATTTCAATAAATCTTCACAAACAAACGATAACACGAATCAATTTTGTTCAAACAACTCGAATTTTGATACTATGCTTCGGTACTCTGAGAAAACTATTGCAACGCCAACTTTGATATGCTATATCATATAATTAATAAATTAGCATCCTGATTTTTCACAATTTCATAATGGTGAATCCGAAAAAGTACGCTGAAACTCAGAAAAATCGTTTTTTTATTTTGATTATATAACGAGTTGGGTATGGCATGGGGGGTTATGGGCGTGGCTGACTATCAATCTGGAACTATAATTTCAAAATACTTGGATGATTTTTCACATAGTATGTGAGGTACTAGACAATGTTAACCTCATATATATATTATTTTTCCAAGATTTCGATTCTTTAATGAATCATCGTTAACAGAATATTTAGGAAGACTTTGGTTTGACACAATATATCTTAAAAACAAATAAAAGTAATTTGATCCCATTTTTTTTTTAAGGAGCATTTGAAATTTGAATCAATTTTTTTTAACCATTTTTAGTATTTTTTTTTAATTTGAAATTTTTCCGCGTTTGAGTTCTCTGGGAAAATCAAAAAATTACAAAATCGGTAAACTCTACTCTCTGAGGAAGATGGCAAATACAATGGTTGTCATAGTACAAAGCACCTTGAAATAGTAACAAAAAAGTGTGGCTAGATTCAGTGATGATAACTTCGAAAATTCAAAACAAAAATTGTTTCCAAGAATTAGCTAAGATATTCAATGTACCAAAAATCGATTTTTTGCCTATATAAATTTTACTGTCAATAAAACTTTCTAAACACTTATCCCTTGCAGGACCGAATTAAAATGTAGAACGTACTTAAAAATATTTGACATTAGAATAAGCCACAAATAGTCGCAGAAAAAAATTCGAGATCCAAGTTTGGCTCCAACGAAATGTTTCCTGTAGGATTTTAGAAGAGTCTGACCAAAAACTAAACAACTTTTGTTTATAATTTTTTATGAATTAATTTATATTTTTTAAAGCAAATAACACACTTTTGGTGTTAACATAACTTATAACGAATATACTATTAATTCTACTATTAATTAATAATTACGATTTTTCGCATTAATCTCGCAGAATTTTTTATTTTTAAGGAAACGTCGAACTAATTTAAAATTTTCCAAATAAAAACGAGATTATTAAAAAATACAAAAATTTGTAATTTACCCAATATATATTTAATAACAAATATACAATAAATGTGCAATTATAAAATATGATTTATTTATGAATAATTTTATACAGCCCAACTGCGCTTCTGAGCATAAAAATAGCTAACTAAAAAGATCGAAAATGTGAATATTAATCGAAAATTTGCAAACAAATTGCACATCTCATTTCGTAAAGAGCACAAGTCAAAGAAATCAGTCTTTTGTAAGCAGAGTCAATGTGCTATAATAAAAGCCGATCTGGAAGCCCCACGAGGACTAGAAGTGCGCTCGAAAGAGTTCGTAGCTTGTAAAACTTTTGTGCTGATATGCCCATTGTAATATGAGACAACAAAACGAACATTGAAATAAAACCCAACATACTTAAAAAATAATAATTTTAATTAAATTAAAAGTACACAACTCAAGAGAAGTTCAATATACTTATATGCACCTTAGCTTAAACTACTTGTGAATTCTAAGCCATTTAACAAAAAAAAAAACCAACACATTGAACACAAATACATAAAATGCTCGTATTGTTTTATTTAGAGTAAGTTTTTATAAATATTTATATAATTAAATTACATATTTATTATAATGCGCTTAAACAAAAATTACACTTGAAAAAAGAGTACTATATTATAGGGATTTGTGCCCTTTTGTTGTAAAAATCTATAAGTCTTGTTATGTTAAGCAAATTTTTACACCCTGTACCGTATGGTACAAAGGGTATATTAAGTTTGTGCAAGCCGAAAATGTATGTAAGATATAGAAGAAGTCGTCGGAGACACCCCAAAGTTATATTAAATATGATCAGGGTGACTAGAGAAGTTGATATACCCATGTCCATTTGTCCGTCCGTCCGTCTGTACGTCTGTCCGTTTAAAAGCCTAGATCTAAAAGATGGTAAGAGCTAGAGCAACCAAAATTTCACATTAGATCCAATATTATTCCATAGGAGACAAGTTTATTTTATTTTTTTTGATATCGGGTTTAAATTATATAGCTCCCATAGGGGTGTTTCAGACGACCTCGAAAAAAAAGGTTTTAGATGAATAATTTATTTGTTTATGAAGATATCTTAACCAAATTTGGCATTCGCAAGTTATAGTATTTGGCATTCAGAAGTTTTTTGGAGTACCCAAGCATTGTACCGAATTTGCTTTGATTTTGATCAAATCGGTTGACTATATCATATAGCTCCCATAAGGCCGATCTCCCAAAAAAATCGATTTTTTAATAAAATTGTTTGTGTTTCGTTTGTTTATAAAGTTACTGGAATTAAATTTGGCACTTGTAATTTTTTTGTAGTTCGTAAGCATTGCACTAAATTTAATCAAAATCGGTTGACTATATCATATAGCTCCCATAGAAGGAAACGGTCTCAAAAATGTTTTTTAAACAAAATTCGATGTGTTTCGTTTGTTTGTAAAGATATTTGAACCAAGATCGGCATTCAGATCTTTTTAAAGTTACCAAAGCACTGTGTTAAATTTGATCGAAATCGGTTGATTATATCATGTAGCTCCCATAGGAACAATCGGTCAAACAAAAATGTTTGTTTAAAAATTTAATTTTTTGGTTTTTTATGAAGGAACCGGATTTTATGGCGGGTAAGTGATACAGGGTATCCCGACCTTACGTACGCCATTTTTTTTTTACTGTACTGTATATAATTGAATTACCTATCGGTTATATATGGAATATGTTCTTATTTATTCACTTATACAGAATTATTATGTAATTTTTAGCTCATTTTTGAGAAAAATTCTGTTTTGAACGTAAATTTAAACCGTGGGATAAAAACTTTTTGAGTTCCTGTAAACGTTCTTCTATTTTCAATTATATTGAAATCCTCCAGTTTAATCTTTAGAGCTTATTTATAACACTCTCACCTATGGATTTGCCATCTCCAGTTTCAATTTCAACTAGGCTAAGAAGTATTAAAACTTATGCGCCTTTTCTTATATTGAAGTATTTAATGGATTAAAAAAAGCCGCATCATGTATGGCATCATTAAAATAAATGCCAATAAAAATACTTTTTATCGATAGACGATACACGTAAAAAATATCGATAAGGCTTTTAAGCTAAATGCAAATTAAAAAAATGCTAATTATTCAGCAATAAGCATTTTGAAAAATTTATAAGCTATTTAATTTTAAATTATGCTAGATCTAGCTAAAGCAAGCTAAAATGGCAACACTGAACGAATGTCCTGGGAAACCGCAGAGTGGTGTGACACTTGTGTCTTATCTCACTGTTTTGTGACCAAGTTAGCGCGCAACGTCCACGTGGTGTCTACGTTTGTTAAGGCCTATTAGCCGTAATGTGCGAAACGAAGGACCCGGGAGTTTAAGGGGGCTATAGATAAGGAGCCGCCTAAAGTTAATTACTATAATTTTACGCTTTTTAAAGGTTTAATTTAAATTTTTGATTTATACGTGATGAAAAGGTTAAGGTTAATTTTGTGCTGTATACGCCAGGTGAGTTGTCGCGAATTTATACAAGGTTTTAGTATTCTCTTGGCTTGGCTGCCTACTTTCATTCTGCCCTCGTATATTGATTAAATTTTTATTATTGTACAATTAATAGTCGTATGGATTTTTACAAAGTATATATGCAACAGGCAAGGGAAAACTTGGTTTGAGAAAGGAGACTTTGCATTCACTTCGTGTATGGGAGAGGGATTTTGAAATTGATTGATTGTATTGGGTGGGTTTTAAAGTCAGTGTGTAGACCTTGAATTTCTCTTAATAAACAGTTCTTATCCTAGTGCAAATTTTGTTTCCCTTAACACAAAAATTTTTTGTTTTAGAGGGCAGAAGAAAGCAATCAATAAAATGACATATTTTAACCTTGATGTGGAAGTCGATTAGGAACGGAGGGGGTGGAAACGCATCAAGTGGCTGATGCTAACCATCCAATGGTACGTTAGGAGGGGGATACATATTTTCTAACTGACGAGATTTTGGCAAGATCTCTATCAGTGTCGATCGGAACATTGTAAGGACTGAAGAAGCAATCAATAAAATTACATATTTTAACCTTGATGTGGAAGTCGATTAGGAACAGAGGGGTTGGAAACGCATCAAGTGGTTGATTCGAGCCATCCAATGGTATGTTAGGAGGGGGATACATTTTTTCTAACTGACGTGATTTTGGCAAGATCTCTAGTTGTGTCGATCGGAACATTTAAGAACTGATATATTTCTTCTTAGATCAATAATATGGAAGCTTTTGAGTGGATTTATGTATGCCCTATACATAACCAGCTTGCAGCGTTTTGACCAAGTCAGTGCTTCCTTTTGTTTCTGTTATGCGCATGCTTGGTAAGTCTTCATTTCAAGGATAAGGTGCTTGGGTAGTACCTTATTTTAGTGCATTGGAGGCCAATCTGCCACTTCTGATTGCGAAGCTGGTGAGAGCAGATTTGTCCGCGTACATCTAAGGACCCATGGTCGCTGCAGGAGTGTCTGTCGATGGCGGATGCTACGAATACCGTGTTTTTACAGTATGTAGCTACGAAGCTCCTGATTTTAATTGGAATAAAAAATGGATTTAATTTGTTTGCAGCTATTTTCTAGAGTGACTATGCGACTTTTTTTCTAAGTACTAAGCCAAACAGTCATTGCATACCAGGGCTGAAGAGAAAAAAAAATTAAATTTGCCAGCTATGCTGGTGGGAAAACTACGATAACTGTCTACTTTCAAGGACTCAGTTTGAGCTTAAGAATTCACAGCTGTAGCTTCAGACACAACCGACATCAAAGTCTTAGCCATGCAAATTTTGACTATTTTGTATAATAATAATAAATATAGGCAAACGCCCATTAGTTGCAATAAATGCCAAGCACACTCACGTTTACTACATGTTGTACGTATACTTAATATCTTGTGCCATGTTTATTACGTATACGCCTGTTTGCAAAGTTTTTTGATAATCTTGCATTTTAATCGAAAGTTGTTGCTATTTAAGTTTTAATAATTGCCGCAGGTGTTTTGTTGGAAAACATTTCAGTCAGCCGCATGATTTGCTTCATATTTGTTGCTTGGTCGTGCATGAAATGCCCCAAAACGATGTCGGCCACAAATGTTGAATTATGAGCAATTTATATTGGTTGAGAGGGAGTATTCCGTCTGATAAGGGTAGCCAACTGTTACTTGAGCAACTAGCAAGACTTGCGGGACTTGGCTGTATTTGTAAATTATGTGTGAGTGTGTGTGTGTATGTGTGTGGGTTGAAACTGCAAACTACTTTTACTTAATAATAATGCCGAGCCATGCTGAAATTGCCTTCGATGGCCAAAAGCATTCTGACCAATATTGGCATGTGCTGGCACAGAAGGTCAGCAAAATTGAGTGAGTACATGCGAGGGTTGCCAGCTAAGAACTTGAATGCTGTCAGGGTGACCAGGTCTCATTTTTCGCTCGTGGCAAATCTTAAATATAAATATTCTCTTTATCGCAAAAGCGTGTGTTTAAAACGTCTTGAAAAATAAACAAAACTTTATGAAAAGTAAACGCTACCAAACGTTTGTTTTGGAAATGTTCTTCCTTGTTGTATGCAAAACGATGTGGTTTGTTTTTTGTTTATTTGTTGCAATTATTAACCATTATCCTCATACTGCGTTATAGGGTTCGGCTCTTATTAAATTACCCTTCATGTGTTGTGAAGGTACGAAATTGATGTACAGGTTCTACACTTAATAAATTAATAAAAAAAATAAAAAAATGTAAACCATAGATGGCGCTAAATATTTTGAAGTTGTCTAAAGTTTTTGAATACTCTAAAAGTGATTAAACATCGTAACATTCTCTAGTTAGCTTATCTGGAAAATATTAGATTTTTAGATTACTTTGCTGCTCGATTTAAACTTGCAAATTATTAGTCGAGTAGCTTAACCGAATTTTTTCATGTTCATTGCGATCTTCACGTTTCTGGGCAGTACGATTAGGTTGCTAATTAATTCGATTCGTCGCATTTCTTCCAAAAAACCTCCGTATTGACAACCTCTAATACACGCAAAAATCAGATTTGAGAACACCCGTAACACGTGAAACATAAGTTTCTTTCATATATGTCAAAAACAATTAACTAAAAAATATAAGGCAATCTGACAATGTACACAATGCCACACTATAAAAAAATATATAAAAAAATTTCTGAAAAATTAAAAAAAAAATGTTAGGGGTGGCAGCCCTTATCACTTAGGGGTATGAAAAATAGATGTTGGCCGATTCTCACAGTCTGCCCAATAGGCGCACAAAATTTCATGAGAATCGGTACAACCGTTTTGGAGGAGTTTGGAAAAAATTTTAAAAAATTTGTTAGGGGTGGCAACCCTTATCACTTAGGGTATGAAAAAAAGATGTTGGACGATTCTCAGACCTACCCAATAGGCACATAAAATTTCTTGAGAAACGGTCCAGCCGTTTGGGAGGAGTATGGTTACTAACATTGTGACACGAGAATTTTATATATAAGATATATATTTATTAAATCAAGTTTCATCGATAAATAATTATAATAATAATATTACAATCAACCCTCGTATCCAGTATAAATTAACTTACTAGCTGGACTTTGGCCTCAATGTTGCTGAAGTATCTTATATGTATATATAGTACAAGTAATACTCATAGCATCGTTATATAAGCAATGAAATTGTTTACGCTTTGCTGCATTATGGCCAAAAAGCCAAATAAGTTGGTAACATTCAGCGTTATCGTAACAGATGACAGCTCCAAATGAAGCTAACACAACTTAATGCAGTGCTCCGACAGCTGCTTCTGGTATTGTTGTTCATTATACTAAACGAGGGGAGGCCACAAAAGTGTCCCTCGGGCAAGGAATGGAATCATAGCGCAAAAAAAATGTACCAAATATTACTTTGGCATCTAAACTTGGCCAACTTAAAGCCACAAAATTGGTTTGTATGTATGAGTATAAGACAAAAAGTATGTTAAGCTTGCAATAAAACTTAACAACATTTATAACAATAAAAGGTGAGAGAGTTGGCTATTAAAACTAATGGCAACTAATTTTTGAGTGCTAGAAAGCAAAGCGTTACCCATAACAGTCATTTATAACACTTGGGGACTTTATTATGAAAAATAAGTGGAAAGGTTATACCCGACTTTAATATACCGTATAGGTGACTTACATTGCTCAGTTTTACTATAATTTTGACGATGTTTTTTTTTTCCGTAAGTATCAATGTTTTTCTGTGCTTTTGTAACTTCTAGACAGTTTCTACATGATTTGAGAAGTTCGGTATGTCTGGAGGCGTCTTGATCGTCTGCTGGTTAAAGACTATGTGATACCATATTAAATTTAATATGGCTCGACGATATTTACAGAAGTATAAAGTTACAGACGGACTGACGTACAGACATAAGATGAACATATCCACATCGATTTCGCGTTTCCTTATAAAAAACATTTTTATTACCAATTTGCAAGTAACCCTTTCAATTCGGCTGTAGGGTATAAAAATAAAGCTACATGCTCTAAAAAAAAGAGATGCTCAACATGAAAAATTAAACGCAAAAACTGCTAAAGGCTTGTCTGTGTGCGTGTGCTTATCTGTGTGTGTATTTGTGTGTAATGTGCATAAAAATGGCTGTCAAGTGTCCGCCCAAAGGTAAACAAAAGCCACAAACAAAATGGCGTCGAGCCAGATTTGAGTATATCTGCCAAAGGGTTGGACAGTATCAAGTAACTTGCTAGGCGACGGATTTTCATGTTATCCACTGCTTCAAGAGTCCATTAAATTTGGTTAGGAGATTTGTGGGTTGCCTAAATAACCGAACAATGTGGAAGCTTAGAAATGTTTTTGATGAATTGAAATATTTAGAAGATTTTGAAAATTTAAATTAGCATGCCCTTGACTTAGTTGGATGAGTTTATTAAAGGTATTGTTTTTGTAGAAGTCCTTTAAGTGGCAACAACATCGTTATCCATTCCTTTTGCAAATCATCAGTGGAGCCAATCAGTCGAAGTAACAACTTATGCAAAATTAACAAAAAGAAAAAGAACAGATAATGGCATAGAAAGAGCGACCGAGCACAATGCTTTAAGACGCAGCTAAGAATGAAATTGTGGCCAGGGAAGCAGGAGGATTTATTGGGCAGTAGGGATTCCAAAACATCGCCATCAGAGATATCTGGATAGGCAATTAAACTTGAGTGAGGCGGTTGTAGATATAGTTAAGGCCGATGTTATTTGGGCTAGCGAAATAGGTTGTTTGAAAAAAGTTTGCAAGCAAGCATACATTTTTAAAATATATGATTTCATTTATCTCCTGTTGTATCATAAGGCGTATTCAATTGTCATCTTCCATTTAACTCGATTTTGGGCGATTTTATTTCATTTAGGATAACTACAGAAATTGGGCTGTCATCGCGAAAGATATTTATTGGTAGTATTCTGTAAAGAAGAACGAACTTCCTGAGATCCAGATTTCGGAATTTTTGTTTAAGAAGAAGACTAGATTTTTTAAAGAGGACAGACCAAGGCAGCTTTAAAAAATGGCGGACGAAAAGTCGGGCGTGGACGACTTTAGGATACCCTGTACCACTAGCTTGTAATAAAGTCCGATTTCTTCACAAAAAACCAAAAACAGAAGAATTTTTAAGCAAACATTTTTTTTTGACCGATCGTTCCTATGGGAGCTATATGATATAGTCAACCGATTTCAATAAAATTTAACACAGTGCTTAAATACCTTAAAAAAGATATGAATGCCAAATTTATTTCAAATATCTTTACAAACAAACAAAACACATCGAATTTTGTATAAAAAACGTGTTTTTAGACCGATTGGTCCTATGGGAGCTATATGATCTAGTCAAACGATTTGGATTAAATTTAGTACAGTGCTTAGGAACTATAAAATACTGACGAATGTCAAATTTGGTCCCAATATCTTAACAAACAAACGAAACACAACAAATTTTGTTAAAAAATCGATTTTTTGGAAGATCGGACCTATGGGAGCTATATGATATAGTCAACCGATTTTGTTCAAATTTGGCACATTGCTTAAGTGGTCTAAAAAATTTCCAAACGCCAAATCTGGTTAGGATATCTTTATTAAAAAACGAAATATAGCGAATTTTTCTTTAAAAAAGTTATTTTGGCCGATCGGTCCTATGGGAGCTATATGATATAGTCAATCGATTTCGATCAAATTTGGTACAGTGATTGGGAACTATAAAAAACTTTCGAATACCAAATTTGGTTACGATATCTTCATAAACAAATGAATTATTCATCTAAAACACTTTTTTTTTGTCGAGGTCGTCTCAAACACCCCATGGGAGCTATATAATTTATCCCCGATATCAAAAAAATAAAATAAACTTGCCTCCTATGGAATAATATGGGATCTAATGTGAAAGTTTGGCAACTCTAGCTCTTACCATCTCTGAGATCTAGGCGTTCACACGGACGGACGGACGGACGGACGGACAGAAGGACAGACGGACAGACGGACATGGGTATATCGACTTCTCTATTCACCCTGATCATATTTTATGTAACTTTGGGGTGTCTCCGACGTCTCCTTCTATATGTTACATACATTTTCGGCTTGCACAAACTTAATATACCCTTGGTACCATACGGTACAGGGTATAAAAAGAGTCGGAACAGAATAAGAGACGAGGAAATTCTAAGCAGCGTATAAAATCCGATAGAAAGTAGATATGGGAAGACTGTCAAAATTGGACTTACGAAGACACCTATACCGAGAAGCATAAACATGAGACGGACTACGCTAGTACGCATTTAATATTAGAGTGTTAGATCCTTGAAATTTCAAAATCAGAATTATCGTAAAGGAAAACAAGTTCAAGCACACTAAGAAGAGACCGCAAATGGTAAGTATGGAATTTTGTTTTTACAAGTAGGCCAAATAGAAGGATTAAGTATAGCTGAAAAGATATAGCACAATCCGAAACACTAACCTTGAACGAAGAAATATCGAGCTATTAATTAAAATGAAACTTAGATACATCCATTGTATACATTAATCTATAAATAAAAATTTAGATAAGCTCTAAAATTTCCATAACATTATCCACCATTTGTTTCAAATTTTTCAAAGATTGTTCTCATGTAAAATAAATTTTGAAAATGGTATTCACATTCATTCACTTAAGTGTACTTCATAGTCACCGAAATAACCGGTTTTGAAGCTATAACAAATTATTTTTAAATTTATTTGTATAATTTCGCGAAATTTTATTTTGTAACCTTTTGATAAAGTTGGCATCTTGAAGCCCTTTAGCTAACCTTATTTACGGAAGGGTCTGCAATGTTTAGAAAGAGAGTACATTTGGGATAGCTTAAATTAGCAGCTTATTGCAGCAGTAGAAAGTAAGTCTCACCAAGCTGACGCTGACATATTCAGAGACAACTGCTTTGCTCTGAGCTTAGCCTTCGGGGTAGCTCTAACGCAGTTGGATGTACTCCTTATTCCCATCTGCTGCTTCATGCTGGCAGGTGCACTGTGATATATAATCATGTTTTGCACTCTTCATAGCCATTACCTGCAGTAAGCAGATCGTAAAGCTCGGGGCTAGGATGATGCCCGACAGGGCAACAAATGACAATTTGTTATCTCTCATTATTCTTGACTTGAATCAATCCCTTCGATTCTTTCGTTTCCATATTGAATCTGAAGTCGCCAAAATATGTATTATGTAGATTCTAAAATAGAGCTGGGAGTAGAATTGCAGATTCTATCAAACGCTAGTTTGACATCAACGGAGACGTCGTATCGAGACTTAACGATTATGATCGATTATGCCAAACCCAATTAGTTGTTCTGGGACTATTTCGGAATTTTCGGCTAGCATTCGCAAAATCAATTTTTCGCAAAGTATAGAGAGTGAGCTTTGATAAGGCAGCCCTTGAAGATATGTTATACATTTATCTTTTTCCAAAAACTACCAAATAAAATAAATAGTAGAGTTGTATACAAATAAAGCTCTAGTCTGAGTCTGTTTTGGAGCTAAACAGCTTAGCATGGCCATACCAATAAAAGTTAAACGCTTAATATAAAAGTACTGCGAATTTGAAAACTTAGTTAAGAAAACTTTGCCATGGATTGAAACAAAAATTGCAAACAGAAAATATAAAAAGCTACAAAATATTTTGTACCATTTTTAATTGCAATTAAAATCTATAATCTCTATAAGCGCATCTACGATACGTTTTTATTTCGAATTAAAGTGTTTTTTAAAAGCCCTTGAATAAAATTAAATTTTGCTTGCACACAATTTCAGAAACAGTTATTTTTGCATAAATAATAAGCAGCAATAAAAAAAAATACACAATAGCTGACAAAATATGGCTATAAAATTGTACAACGGCACGTATGCGCAATATATTTTGAATTGCTATCATAACACGCGTTGCGTTTGACGCAACAAAATTTCCAATTCAAATTGATGTTTTTTATTGTAGTTACAATTTTATTTTATTATCATTATATTTGAATTTTATCAAGTGTAAATTGAAACCAAAAAAACCTTTCAGGTAAAAAATGAGTGTCGGGTTCCCCCCAAAAAAATCACCGTTAAAATAGATCACCTTTTCCAAAAAAAGTTCCCTGAACATAAAACAAAAATTAATGATATGAACTCAGTCGGCTTAAAGCCGTTCTACATTAACAAGTAACGTGCTGCCCTCCAGTTGGACCAGCCACTTTTTTCCCCATTGTACGAAATTGATAGATTCGGATGCTTCTCGTGTATAGATGTGATAAGGGGAAAAAAGTGGCTGGTCCAACTGGAGGGCAGCACGTTACTTGTTAATGTAGAACGGCTTTAAGCCGACTGAGTTCATATCATTAATTTTTGTTTTATGTTCAGGGAACTTTTTTTGGAAAAGGTGATCTATTTTAACGGTGATTTTTTTGGGGGGAACCCGACACTCATTTTTTACCTGAAAGGTTTTTTTGGTGGGATATCATCCCTTTTTGTTGCGCTAAATGTCATTATTTTGCAAGTTATATTCTCCAATTTCTTGTTGCCTTTAGTTGACACTTTTGCTGTTTCAACTTTGTCTCTTAAATTTTGTGAATAAAAATGATATGTAAACAATACTAAGAATTGCTAATGTCGCCTTTGGCAGACACTTTGGTCAATCAATAACAACAAATTAACGAGAAAGGTATACCTCTTGCTTGTATATGTCGCAGAAGCGTTTACTTACTTTACTTTGTGAGTGAAGCGAATTCCAACCGGCGCATACAACTGTCTGAACACAACTACTCTCTGTACGCAACTATACGCAACTACTGTCCGAACGCAACTATACGCAACTATTGTCCGAACGCAACTACTGTCCGAACTACTTCTTTGCACACGCCGGCTGGACTACACTCGGCGACAGCGCGACAACGCCATCGCCTCACTCGTATTGTACCTAGGCGCCAATCATATTCTACGTTGTAGTCAAATTCTAAGAATCATTGCACAGCTTGGTCAAACTATGTTCATAATGTGACAGACACGTACAGTGTCCAAAATACGTCCATTATATACCTCTTGCTTGTATACATAAAAAACTCTCTCCTCTCGCACTTTATTCTTCTTCTCGCACTACGTCTGTCTCTCTCGCACCCGTTGATCTCCTATATGGAGACTTTTCTCTCTCTCGCACTCGTTGAATCTCCTATGGAGAAAAATCTCTTAACTGACGATGAACCGCCAGCTGAAAAATTCATACACGCACACATAGAAAAAAACACGCACACATAGAAAAAATACATGGCGCGTATAACTATAGCGTGCTCACGTATACATCACATGGAAACATGGATATACACAACTACAATTTATTCGAGTTGGCTCCAGTAAAGAACCTTCGGTCCGTGCTTTTTGGGGTGAACCCGACAAGCACGTTCGACCGAACGTACTGATAATAAATCAGACAAAGATATCTCGTTTGAAAGGTAAAACGCCTATAAGCAGGCAACAATAATTACAGCCTGGCTTGCGGCAAGGACGTGTATTCGCTGATGGAAGCGCACCAATGATGGCCGTGAATTATAAAACATAATATACTTTTGGCTTTCATAGACAACTTGGGCGGGCTGTTCATGATTATTAAATTTAATTATAATACATAGCATTCTTTTGGGCGCGAAGGCTGAGTGTGTTATTATAACCAGAAGCTATCGTCATGCAAACAGACAGCTGCATGAGAATAAAATATTTTCCATGTCAGAACAAACTATGACGACCTTCTGCGAGCTGCTCATGCATTCATTCGAATGTTTTGTTTATATTATCGATTCGATTTTTTTCCAATTCTATAGAAAATCCTTTCCTGCTCATACATTTCGTCATCTTGGCTTTTATACATTTTTTTTAAACTTATTTATTATTCTCAAAAATACATTTATTATTATTGATTGCAGTATTTGTATAAAAGAGTTGCCAAAGCAGAATGTTCGACTGAAGGTATTTTCCCAACAAGAGCCGGTCGTGCCTTTAAAGGGGCTTTTAAAGCTTTTTGTTTTCAACCTTTGGATATGGCTGTTCTTTTGGCCAACCAATTTTAGTGCCTTTGTAGTTGTTCATTTTAGCTTATCAAAATTAGGCAGACATTTTGGATTTTCAAAATAATGGAAAATAACTACCGAAGTTTGTTACCGCTTTTAATAAAGTTTGTACCCTTCATGGTTCATGAATAGTGTGACCAACTGGCCGACATAAGCGCAGCATAAGCTGAGCGGGGTCGGATTCCGCTCTGGGGTAGCGTTTTACCGTACTGAGCGCAGCTTATGCTCTTTTAGAGAGCGCCGCCTACGCTCTTTGAGTGAAGCTAAGCACGGAGCAAGGCCGTTTTGGCAAGAACAACTATTATAAATTTATGGCTGAAAAGAATTGGTTAATTTCTGAAGAAAACAATGTAGAATTATTTGATGTTTGGTTTCGTATTGGAAATATTATCTAAGAAAAAATGAGCAATTGGACTAAGAAAATACCAACATCTGCAAATGTAGAACGTGGGACAAAAGAAAAATCGCAACTTAAGATAGATACTAGGCTATTTGTAAAATATAATATAAATTGAATTTTACATTTTTTATAATACCATTTCAAGTGTTCCGGATTTTAGTACTTTTTTAGAATAATATTTCCTAGTCTTGAACGAAGACAATAACAGTTAATAACGTTTTTTTTTATTGGGATATGAGTAACTTTTCAAAATACAAAATATACTTGTAAGGTCTGCAGAACATTTCGCAACCAAATTAAGAGGCTAAATTCCAAACAGGGAGGAGTGGAATACAGATGTACCAGGCACAGCACGCTCGATAAAGGTATGCACGGACGGTTCCAAACTAGACGACCGTGTAGGTGGAGACGTCTACGTTGAGGATTTCAACGTTAGAACTGCTTTTCGACTCTCAGACCACTGCAGGTTTTTCAGGCAGAGGTCACTGCAATCCGGGAGGCTAACAATAACATAACAATAAGAAACCTACACGTTCGAAATAAGAACATTTATAGCTACTCGGACCGACAAGCGGCTATTAAGTTTCTAGTTTTGATGATTTCGTGTATGAAGTCAGTGAATAACTGCCGCTTGTCTCTAGTGGAGATGGCAGTTTTCAATTCACCTCATATGGGTCCCAGGACATAGGGACTTCGGAGGCAACTATATTGCGGATGAACTGGCTAGACAAGGAAATACCAGCATCCTCCTTCAAGACAAGGAGGGCCTGGGTATACCCATGGCCAGCTATAACTGTGAATACGAATACGAATAAAATGTGGAATCAGATATCGAACACGTGTAGAATCTCGCAACAAACTTTGCCGACATACTGCAGCAAAAGAACCAAAATACTTTGCTGTCTGAATAGAACCAAAGATTTAGATTCCTAAGGTCACACTTTCTTGACGATTTATCTCAGCTCTCTGAACAGAGTCCAAAATGCCTTTTAAGGTTTATTCAGGCAGCCGGATGGCTTCCTCAACTATTATAGGGGTCCTCTCAAGTGGGGAAGTGTGCTGAAGTAGCTTACTGTAGCGGTATCGCAAGGGGCCTATTCTTGGCCTAAGCGAGTTGAGACGTCAGTCCCAACGGCCGCCCTAACCTAACCTAACCTACTCACTTACCTTTGGCAACATTTATTTAAAATTATTTGCATTAATATTTTGTGAAGCGTTTTGCCAGCAGCTCTGTTATGTAACCATAACGAATAAACTCCATTAAAGTATAGTAATTTGCATTACAGGTCACGAGCGTTTCAATTGTGGTATATCCAAAATTTTCACAATTTTAGACTCCCTTAGAAAATCAGTGTGGAATAAACAACAAAATGGGATTTATCGTTGCGCTGATTATTGGTATATTATTTATACAATTGGCAATCATGGCAGCGCCCGAAAAGTGCCCTCCTAATCATTCGTATATACAAGAATTGCAAAAGTGCGTCAAGTTCCAAACAGTCTTAACTGGAGGAAAAAATTCCACAGCTAATGGCAAAAACAAGATTTGTCCAAGATTATATATATTGTTACCAGGCAATCACGCCTGTGTTAAGGATGTAGCAAAAGTTACTAATGTGGTTGGTGTCAAGCAGCCGGAAAATGTCAAAAGAATAGCTGAGATCCCGAAGGCCTGTCCCAAAAACCGGTTTTTAGATGGGGCAACGAAAAAATGTGTGCCTCAAGCAGCTGTTGCCACTGTTTTAAGGGACAAAATTGGTAAAAATTTAATTGCTTAAAATAATAAAATGTATTCTAATAAAAAAAAATAAAACAAGGTTTGCCGTAAAATTAATATTATTATTTTTCAAGTATTTAAGATAAAAAAGGTTTATAAAACTGTTTTTGTAGCAATTTTTTTTTTTTTTTTATAAAACAACGATTTTATGACAACATTGACTGAACTAATTCAGTAGCGAATGACTAACGCGATCGAAATCATCTTACCAAATTTTATGAGTGGTTAAGCATTTTGCCTAATTGCCAAATTCAATTCAATTCAAGCCTCAAGAGCTTGTCAGTAGAAAGTATCAGCAACTGTATATCCTCGTACCTCATTATATCATACTTATAGCCAAATGATGAGTTTATTACCCAATGAATTCAATCCTAGAAAAGAGTATCTTCCAAAGTGCCCACTATATACGATTCATTGTTATCGTCGTTATGCATTTTTTTGTCATTAATTTAATTAATTTAAAAGATAAATTCCGGATTGTTCGGAGCTCTCCCACATCTAACGCACATATAAGGCTAAATTGTTGCTGACTCTACTGAATTAAAAATTATCATATAGAGTTGGGTAAACTTGTTCATTTCACTGAACAAGTTCAATCGTTTCTTTTTTATCAGTGAACGTAAGCCATTTTGACCTATTTTTTTGTATTTTTCAAGAACTCCACACTTTACTAATTATATCTCACAAATCTCCATACTTTTGATCTATTAGGGCAGTATGTTCCACATTTATTTTTATTTCGAACATTTTTATACCCTGTACCGTATGGTACTAAGGGTATATTAAGTTTGTGCAAGCCGAAAATGTATGTAACATATAGAAGGAGACGTCGGAGACACCCAAAGTTACCTAAAATATGATCAGGGTGAATAGAGAAGTCGATATACCCATGTCCGTCTGTCCGTCCGTCCGACCGTGTGAACGCCTAGATCTCAGAGATGGTAAGAGCTAGAGTTACCAAACTTTCACATTAGATCATATATTATTCCATAGGAGGCAAGTTTATTTTATTTTTTTGATATCGGGGATAAATTATATAGCTCCCATGGGGGTGTTTGAGACGACCTCGACAAAAAAAAAGCGTTTTAGATAAATAATTCATTTATTTATGAAGATATCGTAACCATATTTGGTATTCGGAAGTTTTTTATAGTTCCCATTCACTGTACCAAATTTGATCGAAATCGGTTGACTATATCATATAGCTCCCATAGGACCCATCGGCCAAAATAACTTTTTTAAAGAAAAATTCGCTATATTTCTTTTTTCAATACAAGAATATCGTAACTAGATTTGGCGTTTTGAAAATTTTTTAGACCACTTAAGCAATGTGCCAAATTTGAACAAAATCGGTTGACTATATCATATAGCTCCCATAGGTCCGATCTTCCAAAAAATCGATTTTCAACAAAATTTTTTGTGTTTCGTTTGTTGTTGTTAAGATATTGGGACCAAATTTGACATTCGTGAGTATTTTATAGTTCCTAAGCACTGTTACTAAATTTAATCCAAATCGTTTGACTAAGATCATATAGCTCCCATAGGACCAATCGGTCCAAAAACCACGTTTTTTATACAAAATTCGATGTGTTTTGCTTGTTTGTAAAGATATTTGAAATAAATTTGGCATTCATATCTTTTTTAAGGTATTTAAGCACTGTGTCAAATTTTGAAATCGAAATCGGTTGACTATATCATATAGCTCCCATAGGAACGATCGGTCAAAAAAAAAATTTTTTTGCTTCAAAATTATTCTGTTTTGGGTTTTTTTGTGAAGAAATCGGACTTTATTACAAGCTAGTGGTACGGGGTATCCTAAAGTCGTCCGCGCCCGACTTTACGTCCGCCAATTTTTTTTTATTGGGATATGAGTAACTTTTCAAAATACAAAATATATATTTGTAAGGTCTGCAGAACATTTCACAACCAAATTAAGAGGCTAAATTCCAAACAGGGAGGAGTGGAATACAGATGTACCAGGCACAGCACGCTCGATAAAGGTATGCACGGACGGTTCTAAACTAGACGACCGTGTAGGTGGAGACGTCTACGTTGAGGATTTCAACGTTAGAACTGCTTTTCGACTCTCAGACCACTGCAGGTTTTTCAGGCAGAGGTCACTGCAATCCGGGAGGCTAACAATAACATAACAATAAGAAACCTACACGTTCGAAATAAGAACATTTATAGCTACTCGGAACTCGGACAGCCAAGCAGCTATTAAGTTTCTAGTTTCGATGACTTCGTGTATGAAGTCAGTGAATAACTGCCGCTGGTCTCTAGTGGAGATGGCAGTTTTCAATTCACCTCATATGGGTCACAGGACAGGCTAGACAAGGAAATACCAGCATCCTCCTTCAAGACAAGGAGGGCCTGGGTATACCCATGGCCAGCTATAACTGAGAATACGAATACGAATAAAATGTGGAATCGGATATCGAACACGTGTAGAATCTCGCAACAAACTTTGCCGACATACTGCAGCAAAAGAACCAAAAAACTTTGCTGTCTGAATAGAGCCAAAGATTTAGGTTCCTAAGGTTCACCACTTTCTAGACGAGCTATCTCACCTCTCTGAACAGAGTCCGAAATGCCTCTTAAGGTTTATTCAGGCAGCCGGATGGCTTCCTCAACTATTATAGGGGACCTCTCAAGTGGGGAAGAGTGCTGAAGTAGCTTAGAGTGAGCTATTCTTGGCCTAAGTGAGTTGGGACGGACGTCAGTTCCAACAGCCGCCCTAACCTAACCTAACCTAACCTCTTACTTACCTTTGGCAACATTTATTTTAAATTATTTGCATTAACTATTTTGTAGAGCATTTTGCCAGCAGCTCTGTTATGTAACCATAACGAATAAACTCCATTAAAGTATAGTAATTTGCATTGCAGATCACGAGCGTTTCAATTATGGTATATCCAAAATTTTCACAATTTTAGACTCCCTTAGAAAATCAGTGTGGAATAAACAACAAAATGGGATTTATCGTTGCGCTGATTATTGGTATATTATTTATACAATTGGCAATCATGGCAGCGCCCGAAAAGTGCCCTCCTAATCATTCGTATATACAAGAATTGCATAAGTGCGTCAAGTTCCAAACAGTCTTAACTGGAGGAAAAAATTCCACAGCTAATGGCAAAAACAAGATTTGTCCAAGATTATATATATTGTTACCAGGCAATCACGCCTGTGTTAAGGATGTAGCAAAAGTTACTAATGTGGTTGGTGTCAAGTGGTGTCAAGCAGCCGGAACATGTCAAAAGAATAGCTGAGATGCCGAAGGCCTGCCCCAAAAACCGGTTTTTAGATGGGGCAACGAAAAAATGTGTGCCTCAAGCAGCTGTTGCCACTGTTTTAAGGGACAAAATTGGTAAAAATTTAATTGCTTAAAATAATAAAATGTATTCTGATAAAAAAAAATAAAACAAGGTTTGCCGTAAAATTAATATTATTATTTTTGAAGTATTTAAAATGAAAATAGGCTTAGAAAACTGTTATTGTAGCAACGATTTTATGACAACATTGACTGAACTAATTCAGTAGCGAATGACTAACGCGATCGAAATCATCTTATCAGATTTTATGAGTGGTTAAGCATGGTGCCTAATTGCCAAATTCAATTCAATTCAAGCCGCAAGAGCTTGTCAGTAGAAAGTATCAGCAACTGTACATGCTCTTACCTCATTTGCTTATAGCCAACTGACGAGTTTATTACCCAATGAATTCAATCCTAGAAAAGAGTATCTTCCATATCTTCCAAAGTGGCCACTATATACGATTCATTGTAATCGTCGTTATGCATTTATTTGTCATTAATTTAATTAATTTAAAAGATAAATTTCAGATTGTTCGGAGCTCTCCCACATCTAACGCCCATATAAGGCTAAATTGTTGCTGACTCTACTGAATTAAAAATTATCATATATATACTGGATATAGAGTTGGGTAAACTTGTTCATTTTACTGAACAAGTTCAATCGTTTCTTTTTTTATCAGTGAACGTAAGCCATTTTGAACTCTTTTTTATGTTTTTCAAGAACTCCACACTTTACTAATTATATCTCACAAATCTCCATACTTTTGATCTATTAGGGCAGTATGTTCCACATTTATTTTTATTTCGAACATTTTATACCCAGTACTTACACAAGTACAAAGGGTATACTAGAAGGAGGCGTGGCAAATAAGATTCTTGCACCATTCCTGTCTGGAACCATAGATCATTTATCCTTAAAAAATATTTATGTGTTAATTGCATATTTTTGTATTTTGTGTCAATGAGCAATAAAAAAAATGTCTTAATTTTTTTGTTGTTCGTTCTATCAAAACCGAGAAAAATGGCATGTTTGGTGGCTCCCAGAAATCTATATATGTATACCAACCACATTTATTTTAGTTACACCATTTATAACTCAAGAGCGGCTGGGCCGATTATAGTAATCTTTGTTTTGTTGGATTCGTCTCCGTACTGCTTGGCAAAATACTTATTAAAGAATGAGAAAAATCCGCATAAAAATAAGTAGCCCGCGAAATTCTCTTTTAGCTATATTGCTCTTATAGTCCCTGAGACAGACAGATATAGTTACAAGTCTTTTACACTAGTTTATAAGCCTAAGGGTCATCGAATCAACCTTAGTATAATTTTGTAGAGGGTAATAATAAAATAAAAAATAAAAAAAATAAATGCGTTTGCATTGTTTTGTCTATTTGTTGGGACTGCTTATTGCAAAATAATCTTAGTAGAGACTTTTAAAAGAAAATATTAACATATTTTGAGCATATGTTGGTTCTTTTTTTTACTATTTTCTGAAATGCGTCCATTTTTGGCTGGAAAAACTTTAGAGGACATTACACATTTTCGTTAGACAAAGAATGGATTAATTCATATTTAAGTATTTTTAGCATTTGGTGCTTTCACCGCGTGCCTTTAAGATGAAAGATGAAAGCCGTCGCTGTCTACTTTTACCAATTTGTTGAACAAATTTAGCTGAAGTTCATCCAAGGTAGTTCGAAGATTTTTAAAGAACGTTCTTCTATTCGCGCGACGAGTAGGGGTCGCTTTGAAGTCGAGTGTGGCCCATAAATATACATTTGGATTCAAATCAGCACTTTGGACTGGCCATTCGAGTACACTGATTGAACATTTTTCTAAGTATCCCTTGGCAATGACGGTCGTATCCTCAGGGTGGTTGTCATGCTGGAATATGAATTGACAAACAGTGTCCATATTTTCAACGGATTCAGTGAGATTGTTAATAAGAATTCTAAAATAATAGAGCCTTGATAATTTAATTAATTTTTTGCAAGTTGGGCACACCACTTGAAAAATAAATAAATGTAGCCGGCTCTGAATTTACTCTTTTCGTTGTATGTTTTTCCAACAATTTTTCACCCACTTTTCTGTACACCTATCGATGTTCCTTTTCACCAATCAGCTAAAATTTGCTCTCAATAACCGTTTTCTAGAAAGACAACGGCTTCTCGATGTGTTTTTTGGCAAATTTCATTTGCTTCTTTTTGATGGACACCCATTAGTGAAACCTTCTTCATGTGCTCTACGACGAATTGTTTTGGTGGAAACATTCAAATTGAGTTGACCCTTGATCTCCGAGCTTGAAGTATTGGATTTATACTTGATTTGGTGTACAAAAAGAGAATCTTTCGGAATGGTTTTGGCGCGCTTGCGATCGTGAACCGATTTCAAATAATGTTAGTCCATATTGAATTCCAATAACAGCTCTTACATAAAATGTGAACAGGTCGGATAAGCTAATGGGTGCAAATTTTTTGAAGTCTCCTCTCAATTTTGTCCATGACTGTATATTTATATGCTAATTAAGCCATTTCATTACATACGCCACACTGCATTAGTTTAAAGTTAAAACAATTTTTATATTACTTTAAACTGAGTATCTCCTTAAGGATACACCAGATGTTTCATTTGTTAAATTATGAAGTAAGAGCTCATATAAACACTCAAACGAACACTTTTAAATATTTCCACAAATAGAAACTACAACAGACATAAACAAATCCTTCAGCAGTAGAATATGTAATTAATCCTTTGGTCATTAACAGTCACGTTATGTAGATAAGTTCACCCATCTTTTCCAGCCACATATGAATCTGCTCAGGTGGCACTCTATTAAATGGTACGAAGCAGCTCAATCAATTTAGACTTAATTGGCTGTTGGCAACAACGGTATGCGACCTTTCAATGAAGTTAAAATGAACAAGTGAGAAATGAAGAGCAATTGCATGAAACGATTGAATTGCAGCAATTGCTCTGCCTTTTTCCAGATAAGGACATAGGGATTATGTCCACATACACACACACACACATCATCATCTCACACACGTGCATATAAACAATGCGACGCCATATTGAGAGTCGTTCAAAAATGGCGGCAATATACTAAACTGAAACGTAGCTGGCGACCGTTAACGCAACGGAAACGGCAATAACCGTTCGAAGTTCGCTCAAGTGTGCCGTTTACAGTTAAGCGTGCCACAGTGTGCACTTGCCAAAATGTCGCAGTGTGCGTATATGTGTGTGTGTATTCATCGAGTCGGAGTGTATGAGTGTAGGTGAATGCACTCGTTGGCTTATTTTGTGGCTGGAATCCAACACAAAAGTTATGAAAAGCATTCGGCCGAGGACACAGTGGCACTCAGTTGGTTCGTTGATTGGATGCAGCAGCTATTTGTCAGGGATTTCCATTTGCTATATCAAGTCCAAAATGGCGCTAGAAATGGCGCGTTTACGACTGTAACGGTGCGATAAATGTAGCTTTAAAAGTGATTTTAAATGGATCAGTGTACGCACTACAATAGTTTGTATCAAATTAATGCGATGCTTTAAAAATAAGTATTCGATGACTTTGGCAACACTTTACAGTGCCTTAAGAAACAAATAATTATTTTAAAGTCAGGCGTGACCAATATTCGAGGGTTTGTCTGCTGTGGTAAAGAAGAGTTTTCGTTATGTTCCGAGAACTCTTAGCCAACAGTTCGAAAGAGAACCGTAGGAAGAGTATGTTCGTAGAAATTGTCGATCATTGCCTTGAAAATACTTTGAAAATTATTTTGGCAGCCAGAAGACCTACTTTGACTCTGGCTACAAAACTTTAATAATTATGAATTAAATTCTGATTTTCTCTAATTATATCATTCAATAAATAAATAACATTTATGTCGAGTGTGCTACTTATGTTAAGTTTGCGCCAGTGGAAAGCGAACGAGGCTCATCTAAATTAATTAGAGAATAATTAGATTGACTTGAGGAATCTGGTCGATTACTTGCATATATCTTGCATACTTATAATTTTACGCTTTCCTTCAAAGAATAGTATTTGTAAAACGTATTGAGAAGACTCCATAGACATTAAAATTGGTATAGGGATACATATGATGTATCAGTATTACCCATCCATGGGCATAATAATCCTTGGATACTTCGAGCTTTAAAGTCAAAAAATTACCAAAATATCATTTATAAGTTTGTTGCTGTGTTCCCGGAGCGGCACAGAAGCGGGCGTCTTTTCAGAGGACCTTGCGACATAGTTTTCATTCCATCTTGGGGCAGTGTGTTTCAGGCCAAAAAATACGCGATCTGGCAAAAGGCAAAACTGATACAAACTTTGGATGGCAGTCCGTGTCTATTTTTGTCGACCGCCAAGCCGCTTTTTATGCTGTATCATCGGACACTGTAAAGAATCAACTTTTTTATAACGCCGTGGAGGCGGTGAACCACATTCAGCACGACTCGATCTCTCTCTGCTACAGGGTCCGGCACTCGAAGTGTAACCAATTAAAAAGGCCATAAATTCATTTTGGAAAATTACCTTTACTCAATTCAAGGTACAAAATGTGTAAAAATAATACGAAATTTAGAAACAATTTACTTTCGCTCAATATGGCCACCTTTTGCCTTCACTATGGCCTTGAGACGGTCCAAAAATGAATCGCAAGCTGCCCGAATGTGACTTGCAGGTATTTTGGCCCACTCGTGGACAATGGCTTTTTTCAGCGCCTCGAGACTGTTGTATCTTTTAGTTCGGACCTTGCTGTCCAAAATGTCCCAAAGAGAATAATCCATCGGATTCGCGTCTGGTGAATTCGAGAGCCATTGTGTGGACGTTATGAAGTTCGGAACGTTGATTTTCAACCATTCTTGGTTCACTCCAGCTTTGTGAGACGGTGCCGATTCCTGTTGAAACGTCCATGGTCTGCCACCGAAATGTTTGTCTGCCCACGTCTTCAAAGCAACCTCCAGAATACTTTCCCGATAATATTGCGCATTAACCTTGACGCCAGGCTCGATGAAAACGATTGGAGAGCGCCCATCTGCGAAAAATTCTCGTATGAACGGTCCCTCAAGTAAACCCTATCGTTTTGAGAGTATACGAATTGCTCAATTGTAAAAATTTTCTCGTCAGAAAACACAATGTTCGGCAATTGACCGCTTTCGGCCAAGCGAAGCAACTCCTTCGCTCTCTCAAGTCTGACTTGTTGCTGCTTCGGTGTGAGATTATGTGCCTTTTGGATCTTGTAAGGCTTGACCTTGAGATAATTTTTCAGTATGCGACGGATGCTACGGTCAGATATTTTCAGTTCTTTCGCCATTTGATTGGCACTTCGTCGGGGATTTCGCTCAAGTCGCTTCTTCACTTTTTGAACCATCTCACGTGACGTTGCAGTCTTTTGATGACCACCTCCATGACGTTTTGCGATGCTACCAGTATCATGTAACGAGTTATAGTGCGATAAACGATAACTTTATTTACTTTAAGGTGTTCGAGCTCACGAACAATCGCTGGTTGTGATTTTCCAGCTAAATATAATGCAACTACACTATTACGTTTGAAATCCATTACTGATTTTTTTTTCGCGTTTACTCACGGCAAAATGCTTTCGTGCGCTTTTTTTGGTTACACTTCGAGTGCCGGACCCGTACCTGGTACCTGGTCATTCTGGGATACCTTGTAACGAGGGGCAGATGCGTCTGCTTTATCTTTATCTCTTCTGAAAGATGTTGTTTCAGAGATCAAGTCTCTTGTCAGATCTGAGTTAGAACGACAAAGGGACAACGTTTCCGGCTGTCACATCTCCCAAGAATTCAGGCCGATGTACAACTCAAGGCGAGTTTCCGAACTCCTTTGATTCCACAAGAGCAGGACTAGAAGGGTGACGGGACGGGGTGATCTGGCTTAGAGGCTGCAAATCCACGAAAACTTTCACGAATTTTTCTTACGTAACAATACAATACTTTAACGACGACCTTTACGACGACTGCATTCTGCGTGAGGGCTGCTACTACCATCTTTATTCCAACTTTCACAGTGATCAAGAATGGTGGGTCAGCCCCAAAAGTAAAGGTATGACTGTTTAAGCACTTCTTTTGTAACATTCCTTATCGAAAATCGTGATATGTTGCCATACGAAAAGTTTCCCATATTAATTGCATGTTTCTTGGCAATAAACAGCACAAAAAGCGGAAGGGAATGTTCCGAATATATTTGTTTTGAAAAAGTCAAGTTGCTAAGTGGCAAAATAGGTTTGGTCACACTTGAAACAACCAGGACCGGAAATATAAAAGGTAACCCTCGTTACGGAAATATACACGCTAGTTAAATATCGCCCGTTGAACCAAAATTACTTTTGAAAACACCCTTATCTTTCCAACAACTTATACGACCCCGATATTTGCAGACCTGTGCTATCTAAAAGTATGTTAAAATTTGCCAGGGTTACTAATTCCGATTAGAGATTATTATTTTCTACTGATAATCTACTTGAGAGATATAGCGGAAAGTCAGCGGCGATATATATTTGAAGCTTACTTATGTAAGCTTTTGCCACTTAGGCGGTTCAAACGATTGTAATGTTTGATATTAATCGATCAATTTTTTTATCATATAAAGTAAAAAGGTCAAAGCGTTAGTACTTAATAAAATTATATTTATTTGATATCCAGCAATATCTGCAGCTCGTCATGTTGCAGAAAGGTCATAACAAATTTAATGAGCCTTTAATTTGAATTCCTCATGAAAACCCGAACCCGAAGCCACAAAATGCACTTTGGGCCCTGAACAGTTGCAGAATATTTGGTGCGTATAAATAACACATACGCCATGTAGTACACACATAGTATGTGGGCGGGCATACACACAAGAGACCAAGCGCGACTTTTTAAAGCCGGAAACATATTAACTTTCACCGTTAGCCGTGAAAATATATATCTTGCGAAAAAAAACAAAAACGAAAAAAAAGGAGAGTAAAAAGTTTATTGAATGCCAGATGATGCTCTTGAAAGTGCTTTAGTCATTTTTGGTATTGCACACGTGGGATTTTCATTGACATGCCACACCGTATGCAGAATGGCAACACTCAAAATGTTGGCATTTGGCATTCGTACGTGGCGTGGTGCACGGCTCTTTGTGGCAAGTTGAATTTTGCAGTTACACCTACCTATTAGACTAGACCTTTGTGTGTTGCCGTAGCACTGGCTCAAATTTTATGGACTCCCTTCTTTGCTGAAATATGCAACACAATTTTACTTTTTTTTTTTGTACTTTTCTACTACGGAGCTACCTTGACGCTTGGCTGCAAGGCGAGCCCCAGGAGCTTGGGGTACTATATGCTGTTTGCACATTGTCAGGGACGACATGCAGCTTTAACATAACTCGCAGGACTCGCTGCTTTTTTTGCCTTTTATCTTAAAACCCGCTGTTGGCCACGCCTTGAACGTCTCAAGTGTTTGGCCCAACTAAAATGCTCAAGCGCGCTGTTGGAAGCACAATTTAAACAACGTCACAGGGATATGCATTTGGTTTGTAGGTCAAGCGCTAGTGCTGTCGTACTCGTCGTCATCATCATCGTCAAAATCTTCAACATTGTCATCATCTGCGTCGCAGTCGTTATCATCTCTGCCGTAGTCGTCATCATCCGTTGCATCATCATTGTCATCTTCATCAGCGCTGTCATTGTCATGAAAATTCTTGTGCTTATGCTGAAACTGTCACTGAAGTTCGCGTCAAGCGTTGAAGTGTGCCAGCCCAGCGCCCAGTCCAAGCACGTTCCACCACTGCCTAAACCTCTCCGGTCCTGCTGTCAACATCATGTGCTGACTTGCTCTTAAGTGCTGCAGTTGGCATCAGCTAGGCTCAGTTGTGCTACAGTTAGTCAACTTGACGCATATACCGACTACGCTCAAGCATTTAGCCCACTTAACCATGTCGCGGTCTGTGTCAAGTTGTATGGATAGGCCATCAATAATAATATTATCAGCTCGGCAATGGTTTTTTATTTCTGCCATGACTTTTAGCCATTTTGTTTGCATACTATTTTTAACACTTGACTAGAAGTTCCAAGAGTATTAGGCCAAACGATTTGTAGTCCTTGTTTTATCCTATTTTTAGACAAGCGCACTTGGCTGCTAAATGTCAAATGTAAAAGTCCTTGGAAAATGGCGGCAGTAGCAGCAGTATTCAAATGACAGCTTCCGTGGAAGGAATGGAAGCTACTGCAGGCATTTCCCGAGAAACATAAATGATTTTATATTTAGTGTGGAATAATCGGCAGATTCATGATGACGGACTTAAAAATAAAAGCTTTGACATTTAAAACATGTTCGACAAGGACTGTTTTCTCGAGAAGAGATTAGGCTTAGACAAATGTTTAACACAAGAATTTCTTAGTATTTCGAACAAAGTGGCAAACTCCCACACTTTTTACCTCTTTGAGCTTATGGCTTACCGATAACTTAAATTTGCTTTTTAGTTTTAGTTATTTCAAAATATTTGTTTATTTTTTAATGGTTTTATAGCGGAATTGTATTAGGTTATTTGTCTCCAGCTGTGCAAACCAAATTTCGACTAAAAGGCTTTCAACCCGCATTTGGGGAGAGAGTTATCCAATCAATATCATTTACATCAAATATATTTTATATCTGGACTTATATAATTATTACGAACAATAATAATATGCAATTAAAATGAAATAATGTGTTTTTTAATTGATTCTGCGACCGCCGCATAGTGGGATAAGCCTAGTCTTCCTGCGATTGGTGGACTACTCTTTTCACGACACCAACCGTGCAACTCTTAGACATAAGCAAAGTGGAGGACACCTTAAAGGATTCTGCCACCCTCAGCGAACAGAAAAGTGATACCACAAGTGCAGCTGGTACTCAGTTGGGTGCGGAAGAGATAGAGCTGCCCTTCTCTGGCAAGGCCAAAAGGGAAACTTATGGTGTGAAGAAAAACGCAGCACTCATTTTTAAACGTCAGGCGACTAGAAATATTATGACCCCATCGGCCGAATGGCTGAAAAAGGAGCGGGAAAAGCTATGATGCCTAATTTAGTTTTCAAGAGACCTAAGAAAGACTCGAGGCAGCCAAACCGGTAACGCTTCATAGAGACCGCAACCCCAAATGCTCCAAAGGTAGCAACGGCGAATGCGCATTTTGTCGTGAATAAAAGCTTTGACGAGATAGCTAAAGAGAAATTATGACGGAACCCAAAGAATCAGTGGATTTGGGTAAGGGCAGAATTGGCTATCCACTACATTGCGGTTCTAGACTCGGATCCTGGGGCTTCCACCAGCCTGAAATAGATGTCGGGTGGTACCAGGGCAACGTAAAAGTCATTCCCTGTGAAGTTGTCAGATCGATGCAGCTTTTAAAGGCGGCTGAAAATGGGCAAGGCCGGATAGACCTATCTAGTTGCCATTGGTTGGAAGGACGTTCTGAGCAGACCTGGTGCCATCATGTGGATCCCAGCATCCTTAAAAGAGAAGCCGGAGAAAGATCCCGAGGTCGAGGACTGCAGATCGCTATGTCAGGAGAGGGCTGACTCCGATATGACGATATGATGCAGACATAAGGGTAATGGGGGTCAACCCACAAGATGTCTAGTGCATCGCCTTGCTAGGTGTGAAATCGACATGGTGTTGGCATAGGAACGCTGGGTTGTATTCAATAGGGTATCCGGGCACAGCACACGAGAGTATAGGCTGTTCGCTGCCAAAGAAGAAGTTAAAACCCGCACCTGCATCTTATGTAGCGTATTTTTCGCTTTATAATTACAGTAATAATAACACTACATCGGTAAGTTTGGAGCTCCATAGCAAACCGATCCGTAGGGGAGCTCAAATACAACTGAGAGAGGTGAGTTACTCTTTAAATATCTTCTCTTCACAAACTTGTTAATTTGATCCTTTCCCTTGCACCAACTGAAGAAGGAGGCCAACTGCTTTCATCCCTTGCCCGGAGTGTTGAATAAGAAAGAACCAAGAGCATTCTGTGATCATCCGCATAGCTCGGCTCTGCAGCTTCTGGACCCTTCGCTGTAAAGGAATTTTGAAAACATTCCAAGTAAAAAAAATACAAGACTTATTTTTGCATTTCTTCAAGTTTTATTTAGTTATATTACTCATTAAAATTTAGTTGGGACATTTTGTTTTGTTGTATATGCTTTTTGGTTTTTCACTTGTTTTCAATAAATATGGTTTCTTATTTAATATTTCTTTTAATATAATTATTTTTTATTATGCATTTTAGTTGGATTTTACTTGGATTTCTAATATAATTGTTTAATGCTCTTCTTTTTAAAGTTAATTAGTAGTATTCAATTTAAGTTTAAACATTTTTAGTAGTTTCTTTTTGTTTAATTATAATTTTTTTTTTGTGTTTTTGTGGTAACATTTTGTTGTTTGAATTTTTTCTTTCCTTTGTCTTTAATAAAGATTTCTTTATTTACCCATATTTTGTCTTAATATGTGTAGTATAAGTTTAATATTCTTTATAATATCTTCAAGTAGACAAATTTGTAGTACACTTGGTAAAAAACGGAAAAAAATTGTGCCTCCAGATTAGTTGAGTTGAGTTCTTATTTCAGTTGAATAATTCTTGTTGACGTTTTGTAGCTGTTTTCTGGTTTCTCTTGAGTACCCCTAATGTGGCCCTGTCTTGGGCTTGATCAGTTTAACAATTTCTGCAGTAAATATTTTTAGGAATTATTTTTGGTAGGTACAACAATAGACTGCTCGATTTGCTCCATAAGTAATTTTTTTTTTTTTTTTTAAACATTTTTCCAACAATTTTGGAATATTTTTCCTGTTTTTGGTTGCTCTATGCGATTTTAATGCTGTTTTTGAAACGTTGTGTTCACTTTTTTTTTTTGTTTTTATTCTATGCAAATTGAACAGTTTTTTACGTTAATTTATTTAAATTTCAGTTTTTAGATTTTTATCGATTTGGGCTTATTAAATGTTATTAAGTTTAAAAGCAAATTGTCTAATTATTGAAATTTTAAATTATTGCAGAATCATATAAGAAGTTGGGGATTTCGTAAGAGTCTACTGGGACTAAGCCTAAAAGTAATTAAAGCCTTTATTTAAACCATTTAAAGTGCAAGCAAATGTTCGAAAATCACTTCATATTAAAAAACATTTTCTATGAATTTTAAGCAACCAAAACTCTATACATAATTTAAAACTTCTTTATGGTTTTTTAAGATCTAGTTTTCAAACAACATAGATACATATATTAAAACTATTGCACAAATATTTGCCCAGCCATATATAAAGAAAAGCTCTTTATAGGTTTACAACGAAAATGTAAAATTTCAATTGCTGGCGGTTTCATATCGCCCTATTAAAATATTCAAATAATTAATGTAATTAATTTATATATTTTGTGACCCTTTTGTTTTAATTCTCATTTATTTAACGTATTTACTAAAAAGTTTACAACCGCCTTGGCTGCTGCTGCACTGCGCATTTATTTTTTAAAATTTTATAGCTTTTTTCTTACCAATTTACCAATTTTCTTTCAAATTTTTTTTGTTTTATAATTTAATTGTTTGAAGCTTAACGCCTTTGCTTTCGCTTTTTTTCTGGCCAACAACATCATCAACAAATTCAAAAATCATGCAATTTATTCCGCATTGGTATCTTTGCGTAACTTATGTCCGCGGAATGAGGCTTGAATTTTGGTGGCAGCCTTGTTCAGCTCGGGATCGGTTAGATCGATGTCCAATTCCTCGGCAACTTTTTTGGTTATCTCCTGTATATCCTCATCCTCGGGCACATCCTTATTCACTAACTTACGTGCCAAATGGCCACGGAAAGTAGATTGTATCTTCAGTGCAGCATGGCAGAGCTCTGTAAAAAAACGTCAGAGCGGGGTAGAGCAAATGTTAGCCAGTTTGTTGTTTAAAGTGCTCATATAATATAAATTAAATATATATATAGTATTTAGTTATTTTTTATTTTGTTTTGAGCGCTTTCGAAAGTTGGTCAAAAGTTTGCTAACTTGAAGTGCTTCAAGTCGACCCATGTAAAAGTTTGAGGTTTTTTTTTCCAGTTTTCAGCACTAATTGAAAATGTAGACACTGCCAGACACGATATAACAATTTAGTTTTAGAGCTTTTAATTAGCCATTGTTTATTTAGTAAGTGCATAAAAGATCTACTCAAAGACATTCTCGAATTGCAACTGCCAGCTGACTAGATTTTCCCTTTTCCTATGCTATGACACTTTTCCATTTTCACTTACCATGGTCACGTACTGAGCTTAACGAATCCTTACCAAAATTTTTATTGGTTCTTTGTGCAGTGTTTAAGCAAGGTTGGCCAGGATGGTTTGAAATTAAACGACTTGAGCAAAGGATTAACAATTAGATGAAATCTAAATTACAATGTGGGTCTATCTATGAATAAAAATTATTGAGGGCAAGCCTTAATGCCGATTTAAATGACAAAGTATTATTGGGCCAAGGTTATGGATGGAATAACAATTTATCTATAGATCGCAGAATATATGCCTCTATACTAAGCTTCTATCGCGTGTTGCACGGCCAAACCCTGGGCGAAAGGATGGGAGTTGGGAAAGGCGTAGGAGAAAGATGCGTACAGACAAGTCTCCACTTATTTTCAACATACTTCTAGATGTTGTATTGAGATCTGCTTTGCGCTCTAACATTTAATGGGCCCTTCTCGATTACCTGGAATTTCTTCAACATGCAGATGGTATACTATATGTCTACTTTCTCATAGCTACAACGACATGTTTGGAAAGCTACAGGTTGAAAATCAATGTTGGTAAATCCAAATTTACACGTTTATTGCAAATAATGGTAGCCCGTTTATGGTAAACTATGAGGTTCTAGAAGACTTAGACCACTTCTGTGACCTAGCGTGCGTCATAAACGAGGACAGTTGATTCTCAGCAGACATTGACAACCGTATAAAAAGGAAAGTAAGCGTTTGAATTCCTCCAGTATATATGGAAGTCGAATCAGCTTTCGACCCTAACGAAATGGAAATGTTAGGACTCAAGCAGAATGTCGATTACTTTATATAGATGCGAAACATAGAATGAAGTGCAGACAAGTTCATCCGGAAGTGGAAGGTCTAGGAATGAACTGGCAGAAATTAAGCGATCGCCAACAGTGGCGGAGATCTATCACGGCCCTTTAGTCCTTGTAGGACCTATAGGAACTTATAATAGGTAGGGTAATCTGTTGGCTTAGTTATTCGCAACACTCTTAATTCGGACGGGTATATTTTAATGTGGATGCTCTTCGACATATGTCAAGTTCAAAACTACTCATTTTGATCATGGATCATTTATCAACCAAACAACGCGTACCATGAAAACATTCGTTCCCTGAAAAATACATAATTGAGTTTGGAGCTTTTTTTTTCCTAAAGGTTTCCTCACAGAGAGGTGGGGCACTGCGACCAAAAGGTCTTTTGTACCATGCCCTTAAGTTAAAGCAAAAGACTTTCCGCTTTCCGTATGAAAAGCAGTAGGTTTTTTGTTGGTATTGACCTGAGATGAAAGGGATTAATACAGGCTCTGACCCATACCAGCGCTGGATAGTCACAGATAATATGTCTAGTGGTTTCAACGTCTTCTAAACAGAGCGTGGTGGCCAGGTAGGTAAGCTACCAGGAGCTTTAGGTCTGCTCTGCCCATTTGATTATCATGATTTCGATTGTGGACCAACCAATACCACAAAACTGCGCAGGAGATGTAGTCAGGGTGGAGGCATCCTGTGTATTACCATTCACTACTGAGTGACCAGGCACCCAAGATAACACGACTTTGTTTCGGGCGGAAAGGGTTTAGAGGTAGTTATGGCATTCTTTAGCAATCCTGGAGGAGATGCTCTAGGATAACAATGCCCTAATAGCAGCTTGTCTATCTGAAAAAAGGCATATGCTTGCTCCCTTGAGAAGGATATTAAGGACGCAGATCTCTATGGCATGAATCTCCGCTTAAAAGATGCTGCCGTCCACCCAAGTCACCCGACTAAATGTGCAGTGGTGTGAGTCCAAGGACTGACTCCATGACAGCTGTGGGACAGGTATGCATCGCTCCCGAGAGATATATGCATACTAGTCTTTGAAGCTTGCTGCATTTATTGATGGCCACATTTTGCTGCGTCTTGGGCCACCACACAAGGGCAGCATAAGTGACGATAGGCCGTACCATTTAAGGTTATATCCATTCTATAATATGAGGGCTGAAGCCCCATGTGCTGCCAAAGAATTTTCTACAGGCACACATGGCTCAAGTTGCTTTGGAGAGCACATCTTCTAAGTGGGAGTTCTAGTTGAGTCGTTTGTTTAGGACCACACCTAGATATTTGAAAATAGCAGCTATGAATTACTTATCAACAGTTTTCCAACAGCATATAACAAACTTTGTCGTAAGAGTTAAATATTGAACCATTGCACACCATGGCCTTAAGCCCAGCTTCTATTTGAAAAGGTTAAAAAAGATGTGATAATTAATTTGAAAGCTCCCACAACACATGATGATAGAATACCAAATGCAACTATGTCAAAGACCAATATTAAAAGTACTAATCGCATTAAGTATACGCAAGGTTGACATGCACATATAACAGGGGAGCAGCGATATCAGGAGACTGTTTCCTGCATAATTAATTTGCACTGACTAAAGTTTCAGAAAAAAGTTGAAATGCAAATTAAGCTTAATTTGTATGCTACAACTTGCATGGTCGTTGCTGGAAACGCACGTTTACGTAATCCGGATACATTTTTTTTCCAGCACAGAGCCACGTATGTAAAAAAAGTTGCTATTTGCTTTAACCTGATTAGTTTCGATTTGAGATACGGAGAAAGGTATAAAGTAAAAGTAACACGAAGATAAAGCAAACAAGCGTAGTAATGAGGAGAACATGATTTCTGTTTTTTATTAGAATGACATTCAATCTAATTAGCAGTTAATTGTCTACAATAGCAAATATGCTGGCTATGTGCAGCAGAGATTGTGATTCCTTGAATTTTGAAAGCCAATGTCAGTAGTAGTGAAGAGAGCTCAAATGTTTTTACTGTGTTTACTCTTCTAATTGGGAATTTTGATTTTTTAAAGGATAAGAATTGTAAAACCAAAATATAATTTAGATTGAGATATAAGAAATATGATTTAAAAGTCTCGACTTAATTGACCATCAGTAAAAGATTTGCTTAAAAATCTAGCAAATAAATGAGTGAAATGTAATATCTATATATTGAATAGTTTATGTGCTTTAACGAAAATATATACTGTACTCTATGGCCCAATTGTGTTTTACACGATTTTCAAAGCAGCTTAAGTATTCAAGTCAAATAAAAAATTAGTTTCCCATTTTAATTTGATGTCCAGAACAGTCCAAGCAGATAACCTCGGAAATAACTGTGTGTGTGGGGTTTTTGAGGTTATGCCGAAGCGCTGAAAAGCTGGGGCTCTTTGGTGGAGCTCAATGCGCCGCTCGAATCTATTAAGTCCAGTAGAATGTTCAGGCCGCTTATATTGTATAAAATTGTAAACATTATACTTATATTGGCATATTTTTTGATTTTTTTTTTCCTGGATTACCAGTCTAATCGGTACATATGAAGGTTAGGTTAGGGCGGCAGTTGGGATTGACGTCCCAACTCACTTAGGCCAAGGATAGGCTCGTTGCGATACCGCTAAAGTGGGCTAGTTCACAACTCTTCCCCACTTGATAGGTCCCCTTTAATAGATGAGAAAGCCATCCGGCTGCCTGAATAAACCTTAAAAGGCATTTTAGACTCTGTTCAAAGAGCTGAGATAAATCGTCAAGAAAGTGTGACTTTAGGAACCTAAATCTTTTACTGCCCAGCCTAGGGCAATGACAGAAAAAGTGTTTCACCGTCTCCAGCTCCTTCTTATCGCCACAGCTTCTACAGAAGTCCTGGTGGAGAGCATTCAACCTGGATGCTTGGTTTCCCACCAGCCAGTGTCCCGTGATGCCATGGATAACAGATGAGCACTGGGCTCTATTCAGAGAGCAAAGTTTTTTGGTTCTTTTACTACATTATGTTGGCCAACTTTGCCGCGGGATTCTACACGTGTTCGATGTCCGATTCCACGTTGTATTTGCACAGAGAGCGAAAAAATTTCGTATTCTCAATTTACAGCTGGCCATGTGTATACCCAGGCCCTCCTTGTCTTGAAGAAGGATGCTGATAGTTCCTTGTCTAGCCAGTTCATCCGCAATACAGCTGCCTCCGATGTCCCTATGTCCTGGGACCCATATGAGGTGAATTGAAAACTGTCATCTCCCCTAGAGATAAGCGGCAGCTATTCACTGACTTCATACACGAAGTCATCGAAACTAGGGACTTAATAGCCGCTTGGCTGTCCGAGTAGCTACAAATGCTCTTATTTCGAATTTGTAGGCTTCTTATTGTTATTAAAGCCTCCCGAATTGCAGTGACCTCTGCATGAAAGCTGAAGGGTCCGGTAGTCGAAAAGCAGTTCTAACGTTGAAATCCTCAACGTAGACGCCTCCGCCTGCACGGTCGTCTAGCTTGGAACCGTCCGTGAATACCTTTATCGAGTCTGCTGAACCTGGTACACCTGTATTTCACTCCTCTCTTGTTAGAATATAGGCTCTGAATTTTGTTCCTGTGGTATGCAGTAGTCTGTGCTTTCGGGGATAAGTGGGTTCTTTTTAAGAATCTCTCTCATGCGTAAAGCCGATAGAATGGCTTGTTGTTTCGCCACCATGTTCAGCGGTAGGAGGTTCAGAAAAGCATCTAGCAATCGGTACATAAGATGAAGCTGAGTTTTAAATTAGCTGCTCGATTAGCAAATAACTCATTAAGGGGAAATCAAGAAACGCTCAAGAAAAATGCAACATTTGCTGTATCCGCTTCTCACTAACTTTTTTAGCTCTCTTACCATTTGTAACCAAATAAGTCCCTTGGGGCAGTATTTTTATTGCATGTCTTGGGGTTGGCAAACATTTCAAACACATCCTACACAATATGCTTTCCATTACCTAATCCAGCGCCCTTAACATGCTTAATTTTTCCCTGCGCTCATACAAAATTACATAACATCAGCGGCAGTTTTTTCTTACTCTATGCATTTATGCAAATGTCGGGGAAAAAAGCTCATTTGAAATTTCTGATTACATTTGAGCTGTCTTTTTGTCAAGATTTCGAGATTTCGCTTCTGTCTGTATATAGTCAGTGCATATATTTAACTTGGCCCAACCAAAATGCAATTTGGCTAGAACTTTTTTTTTTTAACTGTTTTTATTTTCATTTGTGGCGCGTTAAAATGAATTTTTTTTCCATAGTCCCCCAGAGGCAAACAAATAAAAAACAGCTCAGCAAGCATTGTCAGAATTTAATTTAAGTTGTGGTGCCTACGGTTTAATTCTCTTCAAGAAGCGGTCTACTTGTGTAGATTTTGTAATGCTTGTTTCGACCAGAAAGAGGGATGTAATATAATATAAAATTTTTAATATATTATAGCCCAGTGTGGACGGGCTTAACCTTTTATTTTTTAAATCACTCGTTTATAGTCGGCGATTGGTAGTGAAGCTTGAGTATATTTTGCCCAAGCTAAAAGAGCGTCTCTTGCCCCAAAATATGAAGGCAAAAAACGCTATCTCGACTTTTATATACCCTGCACTCTTAACTTCCCATTACATCTACAAAATCAGATGACGCATTAAAAATTAAAGGGGCAATATTTTAAAGAAAATTAAGTGTAAATAAATGTTTGTTTCATGTTAGGAACAAAATATAATCTTCGTTTGGTTCTTCAAGTATTCTTATTGTAACCATTCTTTGGGACTGCTTAAGAAATTATTTTAATTGGTTTATCTTGGCTGTATCATTTTGTGTATGTAAACAACACTGAAAAAGTGTGAAATCCGCAGTCGAAGACTTTTAGAAAAGGAGCCCTCGAGCGTTTTTGCAACAGAAGAAAGAATGTATGTAGGAATTTATGAAGATTTCTAGATTGTAGAAAAAATTACATAAGGTGGTTTACGTTTAAGTCTGGTGCGGTCCACTTTAAGATACCCTGTATCACCACATAACAAAACGATATTTATTTTCCAAATTTAGTCACGATATTTTCATAAACCATCGGAAAACAGAAAATTTTTTGGCCACCACTGGCGCGTTTGCAAAGTCCAGACTCTGAACCCAATTTCCGACGGTTTTCAAGCATAAATCGGCCGATACTGCTGCAAATTCACGTTCGATATTTGTACGAAGTTCATCAATCGTCGCTGGCTTTTTGGCATAGACCATAGACCACCAAAATTAGTTTTCAATAAATCGATTGTGACATTCGCTGTGTCGCTTGTGGCGCCGTCCTGTTGAAAACACATATTGTCCAAGTCTATATCATCCAATTCGGGCCAAAAATATTCGGTTATCATTGAGCGGTAGCGATTCCCATTCACAGTAACGTTCCGGTCTTGATCATCTCGGAAGAAGTAGGGCCCAATGACGCCGCCGGCCCATAAACCGCACCAAACCGTAATTTTTTCGGGATGCAATGGTGATTCATGGTGTACGTGTGGATTGCTGCCTGACCAATAACGCATTTTTGCTTATTGACGAAGCCATTCAGCCAGAAATGAACCGCATCGCTGAAGATGATTTTTCGATGAAAATCCAGATCATTTTCAAGTTGTTGCTCAGCCCAATTCACGAACATACGACGCTTCTGGTGGTCAAGCGGCTTCAGTTCTTGCGTCAATTTGACCTTGTAAGGATGTAGGTCAGGTTTTTTTTCGCAAAATTCGCTACAACGACGCCACAGAGATGCCCAACGCTTGAGAACGATGTGTGAGAGACTGATTTGGGTCTTCGTCATTTGATGCGCTAGCGGCAGCAATATTCTCGACACTACAGGCACTTTTTTGTCTCACTGGCACGGGAACATTTTGTACTGTGCCTGTGGATACAAATTTTTCCACTAGACGCTCAATTGTTGATCTAGCAGGTCAATTAGGACGACCATAAATTGGACGTAGCGCTCTTAAAGTTGAGGCCACTGACTCCGAATTTCAATAGTAAATTTTAATAATTTTGGATCGTATATCTTTCCATGATGAAATGGCAAACCTTACTGAAGAGAAATGTTAAATATGGCGTCCCTATTGAAAAATCTGATACCTTACAAGCCAATTATAGGATCAGCAGAACGTTTAATTTCTTAATCTTGCGTCAGTTCGCTCTAGTTCGCATAAGTCTCTCTGTCCCAAAAGTGCATCCTAAATTCGCTGTCTTGACATTTCCAGGAATCCTTGCTATACGCTGCTTTAATTTGTTGCGCAGCGAAGCGTAACTAATTGAGGTTCAAAGTTTGTGTGGCGTTTGGGCTGTGTTTTGCTTTTGAACAAATTACGCATACGCCGTGTGGCGGGTGCCAAAGCCAAACGTGACCAAGGCAAACTACACGTGCTGTCTTGGCCTTAGACATTGCTGTTGTTCTTGTTGTTGTTGTGTTTGTCGTTATCCCTTATCCTTTTCTTTAGCTGTATTGCATTTATGTGTATCTCTATACATAAAATATTTAAACTAACTACAGCACGTGCAAATTGCTTGTAATGCCATTGGCTGGGCATGCCACAGCAGCAAACATGTCCACAAAAGAAAAAAAAACGCCAACACACACACACACACACACACGAACACATGGATGCATATGTTATCTGTGTATGTGTATGCTTATGAGTATGTATGTGTCGTTGTAATTGTTCCTGTTGCCATCGCCTGCGGCTGAGCCCATGAATATGCATGGCTTAAAGTCAGTCCACAGTTGGCGTACAAACATTTCACAAAATTAAACAAAAACTTTTCTTTGCCTTGGCATTTCACTCTGTTTGCCTATTTCTCCACTTTTATACTCTGTAGGAGACATATGATGGATGCATTAGTCTGTAGGAACACCTATATACCAGGAACCATTCAAGATAATTTTACGAAAAGCTAAATAATAAAATTAACAAAATCGGATTAATGCCACAAAGGATAATAATTAACTAAACTCCAACGACCTTCAACAGCTTCAACGAAGAGTCTAAAAAACCCATGACTTCATTTTGAAAAGTACATGAATAGAATTATCACGTGTCCTGAAAAGTTGTAATCCAATTGAAAACTGCTTGTTTGACAGCACACAAGCAGTTTAGACTTGTGGGGATTATTAATATTGTTTTGCAGGGTATCCAACTGTCGATTAACGTCTCGAGTATATTAAATTTCTTTTTGCAGCTATCCTTGTATTCCACTTCTGCATAGCTAAAGCAGAGATTTTCCCTTCAGCAGTTGCAGCAGAGGCTCTTTACCAAAGGAGCACGTAGCTTGGGCAGCTTGTCACAGCTAGCTTTTGGAAAAATCTAGCTAAAAGAAAATCTTGGCAAAAAGCAGTTGTTGTTGTTGGCATACAAATTGAGTTCGTCCATTGTTGACTGTTTTTGTTGTTGTTGTTGGCAGCTGGTTTTTTTGCACCTGGCTGGCCTAAAGCAGTTGTTCTAGCCAAGTTGGGAGTGCTGCTTGTTTTATGCACTGGAGCTGCAATATACACACTGGACATGTGATTGACTAACTATGGACAGTTTATCCCCTTTTTTTTTGGGATTTGCTTTGATTGCAAGAAAGCTGAGTTTACAATCAAAGCTGCACATGAAATTGTATGAGATACAAATAATCAGAGGGAAATGTCATGCGCCATTGTTTTGTTTGTAAAAGTTCCAAATGGGGAGAGCTGCGGATAGTATCCTTTGAATCTCTGGGAATGCGTTGTTTAAAGATTAAAGACATAAACATCACCCTTACAAGAAACATCTTGATATAATGATGTAAATAGGCATTACATAGAGATGTTTCGCACACTGGCTCTTCCGGTAAGTATTCAAGAAAAGTCTGCTTTCGCCTGATACATATATTTTACACGCTTGACAGGCATTAAGAAATGACTGCCGATAGGAGCTCCAGAAGCAATCATATATTGCTGTCAGGCTTGCACAACATGCAAAACAAAGTATCCTTCGGCAAATGGGTGGGGGTCCACCTGGAACCAACACGTGACCAATCCAACTTACTGACGCTTAAATTTTTACGTCAATTAATCAATAAGGCTTATGTATGCATAATATATTCCCTGTGGACTTATATTAATATAGTAGGGCTAATAATATAAAAGGGCAATCGATAATGGTTTAGCGCCCTTGGCTTGGTTTAACCGACGGGAGCCTGTTCAGTATTCAACATTAAACCATCTATAGGGTGACTAGACAGCAATGATAGTTTTTTAAAAATCCAATGAACAGAGGTACATAAACATGCCATAACTTCTTAAATTTGATACTGGAAAGGTTAATCAAAGAATCGGGTTATGGTAAAAAATTGCTGCTTTCGAAATCAAGACTACCATTTTAATGGTGGTCTATTCCGTACATAATGTCATGGAGTATTTATAGATTTAATGTTGAGTTAAATTCGAAAAATATGCCAACTATGTTGTTTGACTATATAAACATATCTATAATCGTTCTGTTATGGACACCCTGTATGTAGCTCGTTCCTGTGGAGACGAAAGTTCCTTACAATCCACGACTACGTAAATCAGTTCATTTTGCATGACTAGCACTTAATTAATTTGCTGGTTAGATATGTAATCTAGGAGTTAGGAGTAGTTGCGCTACGATTCCAAAATGCCAGTTAAGCTTGGAGTTTGGCGAAGCAGGTGTTCCTGCTGTTTAACACGATACTTGGATGCCATGGGCAGCTCAAAAACTTCGATTATGGAGCTATTTCGACTGTAAAGCCTAAGTAGTATTTATGGTCATCTTTCAAAGCAAGATTAATGGATTCGTGGAAGTTGTTAACTAATCCAGGCACCTTTTCTATAACTGCAACCTATGGGGTTCTTTTAATAATTAGTACCTAAACTGGAGTTGAATTAAGGATTTAATTTAACTTTAAATTGTTTGAATTGATACGGGCTAAGTTTATTTTGCAACAGACAATCAAATGACGCAATGAGTCTAATAGCGGATGAAAGCACTCGGTGAGTTGACTGTGTGACTGTGACTTGTAATCACAGCAAGATCCTACTTAATTAAGTGTACTTGTTGGGACCGGAGGAAAGTAATAACAACTGCTCCAGGGTCCAGAAAAGGAAATACTGTTTTGTCGCAGTTTTCTAGGAGAGGGAACCAAAAAAAAAAAACACTTTAAAAGGGAACGAGCTGTCGATCTACACTGTTTGTTCAAAGATGGATGAGGGCACAGCATCAGGCATCTTCCATGAAGAGCTTTCAACTGTGTAGCGCTTTTTAAGCTGAAATGTATGCAATCTGGCAAGCGGCTAGACTTATTGATACCTTGGATGAAAGTCCAAAGACCGTTGTAATGGCAAGACTGTAGTCAAAGCTTTGACATCGCATACGATTGGGAGTAAGCTTATCCGCAAAACGGTGCTGGCGTTCAACCATGTTCATTACCGCTTAATCACCCTCTGTTGGGTAACGGGGCAGTCAGGTGTGCCAGAAATGGTTCAGCACAGGCAGCTAGCTTTGCGGTTACGAAAATAAAAAGACCATTACAGGACGTCGTATCGCAAATTAGGCGGAACGAGAATAAGACATGGCGACCGATGGTCCCATCTCCAGAACAGTCTGGTCAAGGTATAATTCACAGCGAACAAGTGAACTCCTGCGCTTCCATTAAAAAAAACAGGAGCAGGATGGTGGTAGGAGGCACGGCACTCACTATAGATTATATGGCAGAGAGGCTGCACGTTCCCCTGCAAGACTTCTTCCGTAGCTGCGGAGACGAGGAGGAAACAGAAAGTAACCAATACCTGTTATACGACAGCCTGGCGTTTTTAACAAGATGAACCCAGTTGCTGGGTAAACTATTCTTTGAGGAACAGACTGGTAGTCCGGCTGCGTTTGCCAAATCCTTAAAATAGTTCCGCAATAAGAGATACTTAAGTAACTAGAGATACCCTCCAATTCCATTCCTCTTTTTTTTTTTCACAATTTGGGAACATAATGAACTTCAAGGTCTCTGGGTGCTCTCAGTCACTGAATGTGCAGCCTATTTGACCTTACCAAACCTTCTTGATGAGTAGAGTAAATCCATTAATGATTTTGCGGTTTTTCAGCCAAACTTACTTTTTCTATCTCTTTTGGCCTTTTGCTTCTCTCAAATCTTTGATCAAACTCATTCGATTATATCTAGTTAACAATTGAGATACTGCGTAAATCGCAATAAATTTGGCTAATATTGAGTGATTAGTATTCGAGCGTTCTAAAATTGAATATTGGCCAAAACGGATTTTTCAAACGGTCCACTCTTGCACTGCGCCATTTGCAATTCTTTCACACTCAGCTGCTGCATGCATTTAATCAATCATACGCCGTGTTGGATTAGCTTTCCAGCTATTTGCTCGAGAACTGTCCAAGTCTTACGTCTAGATTAAGCTTGCCTTGGCTTTTCTTAATCCAATATTGACATTATTGAATGTGTTGGCAGCAATACCTATATCCTACCCACAAGTGTACATATTTATCTATATACGAGGAGTGTAAATAGGTTGGTATTGTGTGTACACTGAGTACACTGTGTCCACATGTTGCCACAGTTGCCTCAGTTTGCCAGGCATTCAACGCTCTTGACCCACATTCGTTGAACATAAACAACTTTGCTTACAGCAGCAGCAGCAGTGGCAACAACAACGACAACAACAACAACAACAACAACAACAACAACAGCGACAACAATAGCTACACATATTAATATTAAAAATAAAACAATGCATATGCGAATAAAAGAATATAAAAGACAGTCATGCCACCTACATGGTGTATTTATACAAATGTACCATATCTATGTAAGCATGTCTCTAAGTATGCGTATAAGTGTGAGTACAAGATGAGTATGAGCATGAAAGTGAGTATGAGTACTGAGTACTGACTGAGTACAAGTATGACTGACATTAGCAAAAGTGCAAATCTGTTACGTGTGCTAAGTAATTGTGTCACTCACATAAACGCACAAGTACACAAGCAAGATATTTTCATAAAAAAACTGGAAGGGCGCGTTGAGAGATGCTGAAGTTTACATACTCTTTAGAAAAGAGTTTTGACATATCCCGCAAGTGCTTAACCAGAACCTCTTTATAAAAATTTGTTACCCTTTCAGAGTCAAAACTTTTTTGGTCCGTGCGTAATTAAGGGAGAACCTATTTAAACTGAAATTTTTCGGATCTGGAATCCATAAAATTAAAATGATTCCATATTTTGTGGATGTCTTAAGTAAAACAAATAAAAATTAGTTTTTTCTAACCGGGCGAAATCAAGACACTCGACATTACTAGACAATAAATTGTTATAATGCTCAAAGAGATAAGCTGTCATTATCAAATTTTGCACTCATTCTGCAGTAATATTTTTGGAGCAAGATAATTATTATTTCTAAAATTCTAGAAATTCGATTTTGGCCTATTGCTATGACATCCGAAAAATCGCTTAAAAAACGACAACTTTTAAGTAAGAAGGATAACCCCTGTCAAAAAGCGAATTATTGCCAGGCTGAGGAATATTTGAAATCCATAAGAACTGCACATGCCATAATATTCTAATAGCCATCTACTACTTCCACTGATACCTAGTGTAACGATTCACACTATGCTTTAGAAACCAACGCCATATGTTTCTTAATCTCTAAAATTGCAGTTCCAAGCAAAGGAATTTTTGAGCAATCGAGCCGAAGTCGTTTCAATGGAACTTTCCGGTTCAAGGGCGTTATCAGAAGTTTTAAGACAGTCCGGTCTAGTGCCGATGATTTCATGCCCCGAAATGAAACTTAGAACTTACAAAATATTGTTCAAATATTAAAAGATTGCTAAAATCTTTCATCCTTATTTTAATTTGTACCTCAATTTTCAGACTTAATAAATTTACTGCGGAAGCTCAGCCATTTCATTTTGAAATAATTCTCCTTTTAGATTAAGAATCGTATTATTATAATACAGCAGTTGCTTTCTTCAGAACAGGATTTAAAGTTTATAGCAAAAGTCGAGTTTACTTCGGATATAATTTTCTAAGCTTAAGCTTTTGCAAATCTAAATTAAAAACACCTTTTATATGGGGTATTACGGTTAGAGTTTTCTGTTCAATATTCCTGCTTGCAGAGGCTTTTGAGTGCTGCTTAGTTAAAAATTAGTGTGTTAATAAAATTTGAAGTCCTTTTGCCAACTTTTTCAATTTGCATTCCCAGTACAAAAAGGAAAAAATGTTTTTTTAATATTATTTTGTACTTGACTCTATTCCAGAGGTCATGTCAATTGCTGAAAAGCAAAGCATTATTGCCGCAGTAATACGCTGCTTAGAATCCAAATTCAGGGTAAAAATCCCATCACGTCAAGATTTTGAGACTTTTTAGGTTATGTATCCGAAAAACGGCGTTTTTTTTCTACTTTTGAAGTTATGTACAGGGAGCCACTCTTATCCTTTAATTTAAGAGTAAAAGAGATCAGAGATCTCTCTTTTCGCAAAGTCATGGCTATTCAAAATTACGAAATATATCCTTCAACGTCATTAGCATTTGCATTAAGCCTTTGAGACAATAATTTCTTACCGTGAAATTTCTCTTAAAAATTGTCACTTCTGGATTCATTTTTCTGAAGTCACATTCGTTAAACTAAACCATGTTGACCTGTGTTGTAGTAATTTTTTTTATCTCAGAATATATTAAGTAAAAACTAAATACGAAAATATTGTAGGGTTTTTGAAGATGATCATATGCTTTGCATAAAGAACCAAATCTACTAAGGCCAAAGCTGATGGCAAACCTTAGTAGCTTTCGATTAGAGTACAACATAAAATGCATACTTTGCTATATATAGTAGTTCTCACGCTCTCACGCTTGCATATGCAAAAAGTACTTATAGTTCATCTTGCTCGCACACACAATTTGTTTGTGACTGTCGGTCGGTCGGGTTGACTGTGTGCATCTGTCATTGTCAGTTGTCAGTTGTCATAATTACTTGTTAAGTCTTTGTCATAAATCTGCGCTTTAATTACTTTAGCTCAGTGTTGGGCACTCACTCACAACAGACATAAACACTCTGGCACACTCTTTTGCACTCACACAACGAAAAAACACGCATTTACCAACACTTACTCATACTCACTCACACTCACTGGTTCACTCACTCACTCACTCCTTCAAGCAATGTTAAGTCCTTGCCGTGTCGTATTTACCGTCTCTGTCGTTTTGGCAACGGCTTAAAAAATACATTTTTATTTTGATTTACCGACAACATAAAAAGCTGCTTAGTAAGGCCTTAATTGATGCCACAAAGTATGCTACAAAATGTTGCACCCACCCAAACACCCACACACACACATGCAAACAACAAAATTTACACTCAGTCGTGTGGCATGTTCATTTGGCATTTTAAGTGTTGGTTATTTTTTACTTTTTGGTACTTTGGCATGGCTTAATATACATTTTTTAGGAATACAGCGTCAAGTGTTGACAAATGGTCTGTAAGAAAAAAAAATTTAATTGAATTGTTTGCCAACACTGTCTTTCTAACTCGCTTTCGTGGCTGGCAGGCTGGCTACTTTACGCAAGTTTTGCGGTTGCCAAGATTAAGTTTTTTGCCTCTTTGCTTATTTTTTGCAGCCTCGGGTTGACCTAGTCGAGCAAATGAGAGAAACAAAACCTTTGGCCATTTTTCAATTTCCGTCTAACAAAGTCTTGTGGTCAGGTTGCGTTCCAATTCATTTGTTCGTTTCTAGGATATATTGTACATCTAGTTGTTGTCGTCGTTGTTGTTGTTGGCAGCTTTGCCGCAGATAAATCTTTGTTGTTGTAGCCGGCAGCGCTAAGAATAGCCGCAGGTCATTGTCAGCCATATTGAGAACACTTTGTCATCTGTTCTCCGTAATTGCGTATACGCAATCTTCTATTTGGATGATATGTGGGCAGCTATTATTTACTAGAAATATTTTATTTGTTAGTGCCACTTTAGTGCCGAAACAAAAACAGATTTTAGTGGCGTGTTATTCGGTTAAACTGAGCTCAGTCTGTAAGTGTTTGGTGTTTACAAAAAGATTTACAAGCTGCCATTTCTCAAATGAGTCCGATTTATCTAAGAGCACCCAGAAGGGGCAGCCATTTTAGCCGCAAGAATCCCTTAAGGCGCAGCTTTAACAGAATAAGCAGCAACTTTTGATGTTTGTATACACTGTAAAACAATTCACATACAAAGTCTGCAAGAAATAATATTATGCAAGCAAATTTTTAAGCAGAATTGTGTTTAAATTTGCAGGCTCCTTTTTTTTCGACAAAGCTTTTTTTTCTTAGTCGTGGATATTTAAAATGTATTTACTTTGTCAGTAGTAGGAATAGATTTATATTGCCAAGTTGCTAACTTTAAAAAGAAATTAAATTGGCCAAAAAAAGCTAAAAAAAATAGCTAAAAAGTGATTTCACATATTATCATCGCAATAAGTATGAGTTGAAAAAAATAAGCTCGTTGGGAAGTTTTTGATTTTGCTTTTCAAATCACCTAAAAAACTTTGACGTCATCTGGATAGCATTAACATTTTACTATTCTCTGCTACAAAATCAATATCAAAATCATAAAATGCCAATCTTTTGCAGACCTCTTAGTGTAATTTTTTTTTCCATTTTTTCTGCATAGCTTGAAATTTTTGTTATCTTTCAAAGCTAAGAAGAATATATCTTATAAAGTGCAGCATTCAACTGAAATGAATATTTGATTGCAGCAGTGTGGATACCCTGTTCAGATCTGATTATAATAGGATTTAGCGATTGCAAGAACCTAAATGACATTGTTATTCGCAAAATTCAATTCGATGTTACCAAAATTATTTTTCATAGCTCTATGCAAATATTTGTTACGTCAACCGAAACCATTGTGGCTGCCATTTTAAAAACCCCCCCAGTATTGTGACTTTCGCAGGGAGTAACTTTGCAATTTTGTAAACACGAAAAATATTTTGGCAGGCCATAGTAGGGAGAGGAGAGTAAAATGGGCGCGGTTGGTTTTCTGAAGCACGCAGCTTATACGTGAGTTTTTTTTACTTTGAACTAAGAGGAAATATCGTAACTACTGAAACAGGAACAGTTGGAGTTCTTAGGAGATCTTTATGAGGCATTCCTTGATAATAATAACGGGTGATTTTTTTTGGTGGTATCTTTTTGGCAACACTGTTTTTGACAGATCACGCGTGAATCGTGTCTTGTCTCATTGTCAAACTTGTTCAGTTTGGTCTGTAATTTAACCACAAATCGACTCACGAACGAACAACGCTAGCAAATTATTGAATTTAACTATCAAAATTCATGTGCCAAAAAGTGCATCGCGCACTTCTTTTAATTTATGGGCAGTTTGGTCGGCCTACTGAGGGAGCTATTCGGAAGCTTGTGCCTAAATTTCGAACCCAGTTTACATTTTTCGACATTAAACCAGCAGCACGCATACGTAGATTGGGGACAGAAGAACATATTGCGGCTGTGTCCGCCCGTGTAAGTGATGACCGTGAAATGTCGATTCAAAGCCGTTCGCAGCAATTGGGTCTATGTTACGTCGCACGGGGTACGACAGGATTTGTGTGTAAAACCTTATAAAAAACAGCTGGTGCAAGAATTGAATCCACTCGACCTCCCACAACGTCTAACATTTGGTGAATAGGCGCTGGCAAAGTTGGAGGAAGATACACATTTTTTTCGAAAATCAGTGTTCAGCGACGAGGCTCATTTCTGGTTGAATAGATACGTCAACAAGCAAAATTTCCGCGTCTGGAGTGAAGACCAGACAGAAGCATTGCAAGAGCTCCCAATGCATCCCGAAAAAGTCACTGTTTGGTGTGGATTATCGGCCTGTGGCATCATCGGGCCGTACTTCTTCAAAGTCGACAATGGCCGGAACGTTACTATGAATGGCAAGCGCTACCGTCTGATGATTGACAACTTTTTTTGCCCAAAATGGAAGAATTGGACATGCCTGACATGTGGTTTCAACAAGATGGTGTCGCATGCCACCCAGCATGCCAAACAATGGCCCAATTAAGAGCCGCCTTTGGTGAAAAGTTTATCTAACGTGTGATTTAACGCCTTTGGATTATTTCTTGTGGGGCCATGTTAAGCATCAGGGATAAACCAGCAACGATTGACGCACTGAAAGCCAATATTGAAGCATTTATTCGTGAAATACCGGTCGATATGTTGGAGAGAGTGTGCCAAAATTGCACCTTGCGCATGGGCAATATAAAGCGGAGCCTCGGTCAACATTTGCATGAAATCATCTTTAAACATTAAATTACAGGGTCCGGCACTCGAAGTGTAACCAATTAAAAAGGCCATAAATTCATTTTGGAAAATCACCTTTACTCAATTCAAGGTACAAAATGTGTAAAAATAATACGAAATTTAGAAACAATTTACTTTCGCTCAATATGGCCACCTTTTGCCTTCACTATGGCCTTGAGACGGTCCAAAAATGAATCGCAAGCTGCCCGAATGTGGCTTGCAGGTATTTTGGCCCACTCGTGGACAATGGCTTTTTTCAGCGCCTCGAGACTGTTGTATCTTTTAGTTCGGACCTTGCTCTCCAAAATGGCCAAAGAGAATAATCCATCGGATTCGCGTCTGGTGAATTCGAGAGCCATTGTGTGGACGTTATGAAGTTCGGAACGTTGTTTTTCAGCCATTCTTGGTTCACTCGAGCTTTGTGAGACGGTGCCGAGTCCTGTTGAAACGTCCATGGTCTGCCACCGAAATGTTTGTCTGCCCACGGCTTCAAAGCAACCTCGAGAATACTTTCCCGATAATATTGCGCATTAACCTTGACGCCAGGCTCGATGAAAACGATTGGAGAGCGCCCATCTGCGGTTACAGCGGCCCAAGCCATTATCTGTGGCGGGTGCTGCCTCCTGGTGGCCAATCGATGACTCAAATTCTCGTATGAACGGTCCCTCAAGTAAACCCTATCGTTTTGAGAGTTTACGAATTGCTCAATTGTAAAAATTTTCTCGTCAGAAAACACAATGTTCGGCAATTGACCGCTTTCGACCAAGCGAAGCAACTCCTTCGCTCTCTCAAGTCTGACTTGTTGCTGCTTCGGTGTGAGATCATGTGCCTTTTGGATCTTGTAAGGCTTGACCTTGAGATCATTTTTCAGTATGCGACGGATGCTACGGTCAGATATTTTCAGTTCTTTCGCCATTTGATTGGCACTTCGTCGGGGATTTCGCTCAAGTCGCTTCTTCACTTTTTGAACCATCTCACGTGACGTTGCAGTCTTTTGATGACCACCTCCATGACGTTTTGCGATGCTACCAGTATCATTGTAACGAGTTATGGTGCGATAAACGAAAACTTTATTTACTTTAAGGTGTTCGAGCTCACGAACAATCGCTGGTTGTGATTTTCCAGCTAAATATAATGCAACTACACTATTACGTTTGAAATCCATTACTGATTTTTTTTTCGCGTTTACTCACGGCAAAATGCTTTCGTGCGATTGTAAACAATACTCTAAACTGTCATTTAGCTAACTTACAGACAGCTGATGCCCGTGCGTCAGCTGCGCGAGCGGTCTGAATTTGGTTACGAGTGCCGGATCGTTCTATCGATTCCAATAAAGATTTCATAAATTTTTTCAAATTTGTTGTTTTTTTTTTTTAAATCAAATACTATACTTCTTAAAAAATCACTTTATATATATATATACATATGTATAGTTTGGAAAAGGTGCACTACGACCCAATAGATCTGATATGCTTCCAGAGCTAAAGCCCTAGAGCGCAGAGGAGGTTTCCTCTTCAGTCTTATAAAACCAGATTATTAATAAACTTTAGAGTTTAATAGAATTTCGTAGATTGTGGTGAGACTGAATTAAAATTGGCAAAGATATGCACAAAACCGATTTCCGATTATAGCCAACCCATCGGAAACAAACTTGGCACTTATATGAAATCACCTTAAATATTATTGTAGAAGATATTAAATTTCATCCACTAGCTAGGTCAATTCTACGACTGTGTGTTGGGTACAGTCTCGATTTATTTATCGTTTCTATTTGCTTATTATTTCCAAATAATATTCATATAATTACCCTAAATGTAAGTTATATAATGTTGTAAAATTTTATCGTTTTAGTTGTTATTACAAATCATTATTATTTGCTTTCATTTTGGAAATAATTTGTTTATGGCAATTGCAAGTTTTAGACTAATTAGCATGTTGCAGTGGTCTGTCTCTCCTTTTAGCCACAGGCATGAGATTAAGTGATAATTTAAATTTTAATGCTTGGCTATAAATATAAATGTAACTAATTAAACGACCCTTACATAAAACACACCCACACATACTCATACATTCTGGCATATACATATATACAAGTTTTCTTCTGCTAATTAGAGTTAAGCTTCTTGGGTTATTAAGGGCTTTTAGTAGTTTGCGGTCTTTGTTTAATGTATATGGCTATGTTTGTAGATTATATACCTAAATATATAAACCAACAACAAGTATACGTTTGCTGCATAATACATAAACACGTATGCAAACAGACGGATACGGAAGCGGGCTAAAAAGTTTCAAATATCTCTTAGTCGAATTTTGATCCTAAAGCAATATGAACCGAATTAATTTTTGTAAATTTCTTCCCAACAAAGACTATATAGTACAGTGAGTCAATGGTTGAAAACAAACAAAATGGCTGCTAAAGTGATTTATTGGCTAGGCTTATAAGCTTTCAGCCCACCCTCGTACCTGCAACCAGCTAAATCAAACAAAGAACTTTAATTAATATAAATTCCAACACTGAAAGAGGATTATAAATAATATTTATGCATATGTAGATAGAACGCACATATTGTTTGATTAGGTTGTGTGGATTGCATTGTGGCCAAAAGCTAATTAAAAGTCAAGAGCATTTTTACATAAACACATAAAAAATTAACAGCTTAACAAGTAAATTAAATTAAAGCCTGAAGGTAGCTAAACTTGTCAAAAACTTAAAACCTAAAATGCCAGATAATGAGCTTAATGTTTTTAATTTATTTATTTTACTAAGCAGCCTTAAACCATATTTAAGTAAATATTTAAGCCGTTTATTTCTGCTTGAACTCGTTTAAAACATTATGCCTTGAGGCTGTGCTTAACTAGCCAACTCTTTGGGCAAAAATGAAACAAAGAAAACCCCAAAAAAGCAGGAACTATGAAATTCGACCAAGAAATACACTGCTTTAGTTATTTTAAATTAATTACAAACGAGCATTTTTTAATAAATATTTCATTAGATCTTGGTTTCGGAATTTTGCCAATGACGTTTCTTTTTTTAAGTTGTTTTATAAAAATAAATACAAATTAAATACTTCAATAATGTTATAAGTTTATGCTATGACAAGAAGATACTTTTCTTATTCGCTTCAAAAGAATCTAAAAAATTCTTTGAAAATTCTTTAATGCGTTGATCTGCTTGTGGAAAACAAATATCATTATTTTTCGATGAAGAATTTTGGGACTACGTCCTCATTTTGTGTTCTATTGTTGCTTAAAGTAATTCAAATTTTTTAAATATATGATTAGAAGTCAAAATTTCAATTCATATCAGGTATCGATATTTTATTCCTTTTTTCGATAGTAATGAAAACAAAATGCTGTCCTTGTAAGAAATATATATAAAAAAGTATACAATTCCTTGTGCCATTTAGAGCTTAGTCGGGTTATAGGTTACTTAAAGACTTGTGCTTTTCGCATTATCACAGGTTTAAAAAATGGCGGACGTAAAGTCGGGCGCGGACGACTTTAGGATACCCTGTACCACTAGCTTGTAATAAAGTCCGATTTCTTCACAAAAAACCAAAAACAGAAGAATTTTTAAGCAAAAATTTTTTTTTGACCGATCGTTCCTATGGGAGCTATATGATATAGTCAACCGATTTCAATAAAATTTGACACGGTGCTTAAATACCTTAAAAAAGATATGAACGCCAAAGTTATTTCAAATATCTTTACAAACAAACAAAACACATCGAATTTTGTATAAAAAACGTGTTTTTGGACCGATTGGTCCTATGGGAGCTATATGATCTAGTCAAACGATTTGGATTAAATTTGGTACAGTGCTTAGGAACTATAAAATAGTAACGAATGTCAAATTTGGTCCCAATATCTTAACAAACAAACGAAACACAACAAATTTTGTTAAAAAATCGATGTTTTGGAAGATCGGACCTATGGGAGCTATATGATATAGTCCACCGATTTTGTTCAAATTTGGCACATTGCTTAAGTGGTCTAAAAAATTTCCAAACGCCAAATCTGGTTAGGATATCTTTATTAAAAAACGAAATATAGCCAATTTTTCTTTAAAAAAGTTATTTTGGCCGATCGGTCCTATGGGAGCTATATGATATAGTCAACCGATTTTGATCAAATTTGGTACAGTGATTGGGAACTATAAAAAACTTTCGATTGCCAAATTTCGTTACGATATCTTCATAAACAAACGAATTATTCATCTAAAACGCTTTTTTTTTTTCGAGGTCGTCTCAAACACCCCCATGGGAGCTATATAATTTATCCCCGATATCAAAAAAATAAAATAAACTTGCCTCCTATGGAATAATATGGGATCTAATGTGAAAGTTTGGTAACTCTAGCTCTTACCATCTCTGAGATTTAGGCGTTCACACGGACGGACGGACGGACGGACGGACAGACGGACAGACGGACAGACGGACGGACGGACAGACGGACAGACGGACATGGGTATATCGACTTCTCTATTCACCCTGATCATATTTTAGGTAACTTTGGGGTGTCTCCGACGTCTCCTTCTATATGTTACATACATTTTCGGCTTGCACAAACTTAATATACCCTTGGACCATACGGTACAGGGTATAAAAACTACAAATTGTGAACTTCTGGATGTTCGTGTGAACTTGTCACAAGCCCAGCTTTCACCTAAAGAAACTCTAAATATGCCAATTTCATAGTCAGCAAGCCCGTCAAGGAAAAACAACAACAATAAACTGACGGCCATTATTATTTCTAAAGGGAGGGGGGACATACCTTTTGCCAAAGGTGCCAAATTGCTAAAATATTTAAAATGTAAGCAGGTAAATACTGTCTCCCAAATGCCAGAGACAAGCAAAACTTTTGCTAAACGTTTAGCAGTAGCTAAATAAATAAGCCAACCCCAAAGCCAACGTGAAGTACCCCCAATCCGAGCACCAAAAGTCCTCTCAAGGTGGGGGTACCTAATGTATGGTGCGCTTGTTACCAACGTACATTATAAATTAAGGTCCGACATTTGTCGTCTGTTTTATTTTAAGCAGCCGCCGGCATAGCATGCTTTTTGGGGCACCTGATGTCGTGTCAGTGAGTGTGTGTATGTGTGTGTGTAGAAGTAAGTATATATGTAAGTGTGTGTGTGGGCACATGAACAACAAAAATTGCTGATTCAGCGCCCACAATGCTACGGCCATGTTATTTTGTTTTTTGTTTTCCGCTTTATTCGCCATATTACTGCGCGTGTGTTTCGGACTCGCCCTTTAAATACCCTATAACCATGTAGGGTCAAGGATATTATAGATTTTTGCAATAAATGAGCAAGTAACAGGTTGACCCGGGCGTAACAGACCATAAGTTCTTAATAACCAAATGCTTGACATCAACTCAGCAACCGATTGAGCATGAGGCATGTCCCAATTTTATCCAAAAAATCAACTTTATTCGTAAGTTTTTCATTTTATATCGATATCTTAACTTGTGTTCCCTATATGATTAAATCTTTAAATCTATTTAGCTATGGTATGAGACTAAAAAATGTGCAAAATTAGAAATGATTCGTAACGGTTGTCAAATCTTCGATAAAATTGTTTGAGATTTTATTAAATTCACCAATATAACCTATTTTATTCAAAGAAACTTTTATATATTTGAAAAGGTTATTCAAACTTTGATTTATCTGCATCTTTATGGTTTGATAAATCGAATGTTTTAATTCATGGCTTTTATTTTTACAAAATCTTTTGTCAATATGACATTCTGTATGAATGTGCAAAATTTATTCAAGCTAAGGAGTTGCCACCTAGTTGCTGTACTAAATAATAATCAAAGCAAAAAATGTTTTTAATGTTAAATGAAAGTTAAAAATTTATTTTATTTTAACTAAGTTGTAGTTACATAATACGACTGATGCGCAGTTTAAAAAAATACGTTCTGTGCACCTTTTTCTTCTAGTGTGGCAACGCTCGATAAATGTGGCATTTATTAAATTTATAGCTCATAATCAAAACTACAAACAAACGAGTAATATAAATTTATTATAAATATATTTTAAAGCATCAATTAATCAATAATCCCACAAGAGACACTTTCAAAAATTATTTACTAAATATTTGCGTACATATTTTGAAATGTTATTAAACGAATTTTGCCAATCAGAACGCTGATGACAGCTCTTGACTCGTAGTGTTGCCATACAAACTCAATTATCGGGCGGAAGTACAGGGTGCGGCAGCATAACTTCCTTTTTTCAAAACTCAATAAAAACTATTGTGTGCATCGGAAAATATATATAAAAATATAAATATATTAACATTGTTTTGAAGATCAAATCTGTTAGGTGACGTCCCTCATTCTCCATACATTGCGTAAACCGACATCTGGCGTTTGTCATGACTCTTGTTATCATAGCTGGTGTTATGTTGGCAATTTCTTCTTCGATGTTGGTCTTCAAATCTTGTAGGGTTCTTGGACGGTTCACATAAACAAGGGATTGCAAAAAACCCAAAGATAAAAATCACAAGGGGACAGATCGAGAGAGCGTGCCGGCCATTCCAAATCGCCTCTAATTGAGATAAGGCGCTCTGGAAAGTGTTTCCTCAAAACAGCCATCGATGCTCTTGAAGTGTGTGCTGTTGCACCATCTTGTTGGAACCAAGTGTCCACCAAATCCAACTCTTCTACCCGTGGGAAAAAAAATTCTGTAGCATGTTTACATACCGGTCCGAATTCACTGTCACTGTAACCTCATTTTCCTCAAAAAACCAGGGACCAATAATTCCAGCTGAGGAAATTGCACACCACACTGTGACTTTGGGTGAATGCAAAGGCCTTTGATGCAACTCTCGAGGGTTGGTGTCAGCCCAGTAGCGCATGTTTTGTTTGTTAACCGACCCACACAAATGAAAATGGGCTTCATCGCTAAAAAAAACAATAGCACCCTCGGGAACGACATCAAGAAGAAGCTCACACGCGTTCATCCGAGAATTGAAGTCACGTTCTGTAAGTTCCTGCACTATCGCCATCTTATACGGATGAAAATGAAGATCATCACGAAGAATTCTTCTCACAGAACGATCGGAAAGTCCAAGGGCAGATGCGTGTTTGCGCGCAGAACGCCGTGGTGATCGCAACATTGACGCTCTCACTGCTTCAATGTTCTCAGGTGATCTAACGGGCCGAGGGACTCCAGTTCTTTGTTTTGTCGCACTTGCAGTTTGTCTGAATGTAGTGACCCATGTAACAATTGATTTGCGGTCTGGGACGGGAACCAACGGGGCTAAATTAAAGCGATTCCGAAATGCACACTGTGTTGCAATAACCGAACATCCGCTTCAAAAGTAGGCCTCAACGGCAAAGGCAGTCGGGACAAAACTTTACAGTACTCTCCTCTTGAACGAGACCACTAGCGCTCCGCTATGACATCAACTAACTGAATGACGCGCATTTTAAAAAAGGAAGTTATGCTGCCGCACCTTGTATTATTCAAATTTTATTCATATATATAAAATATATGCAAATAGAAAGAAATATGCTAAAAAGGATCGCTTAATGTTATAAAGAAATAACTTTTTCTGGATTACTGGTAAGAATTATTTATTCAAATAAATGTTTTAATATTCTAAAATAGTTTTAGGAGACCCTTGCTGCCCATAAGCAAATGAGATTAAATGAGTCGGAACTAATTGCCCGAAAAATTAAGTTTCTACTCTTTTTTCTAAAGATTTGGTTTCAAACTGTTGCCGCAGCACTCCAAGCATTACAAATCAGGAATTATTGAGAGTTCCAAATACTAAAAATCATTTTACACACATGTTCCTAAACACTTTTTTTCCGGGAAGTTTGAGCCTCGTCAGAATTTTTTAAGATATAAGTATTCCAGACCAAAATTGGAAAAGATTTAAAATAAAATCAAACAAATTTTAACTTGATAAAAAAAACGTAAATGCAGCACATTTCACAGAGAGATAGATATAAGACCCAGATAACATACATTGCACAAATAGCCTATACCCAAAATATTGAATAGTTTTGGAGCTATAGCCGAAATAGTTGCAGCTTTCCAAGCAAATTACAAAAAGACGACATCGCCAATCCATCTGGTTTTTAATTAACGAAAAAACCATTTGAAAACCAATATTTATATGTTATGTTTATGTTTTTTCATAAAAATTTGTAATATTTACATTTTTAGACCTGTATCTTTCTAACTATTCTATAAAAGTTTTAATTTGTACATCTTAAATGTAAGAAATTATAAAACTTATTACATTTTTTTGGTTCAAATCAAATTCTGCCCACGCGGACACAATGTTAACAACAAGCGCTCTCAATGAAATAATAAAATAGTAATAAGAAATTTGTTCATTCATTTTAAGAATTTTTAGTATTAATGAGATTGAAAGTATTTTATTTTAAAACTACGGATAAATAAAAAAAAACGCAAATTCTCCATTTTACTTTGAGCAAATTTGTATCTAAAAGTAGATAGATTTTTTTTCTATTTATAATAGTAATTCGTAGTAGAATAACAAATAAAATTCTCGTTAGGTTGTGTGTAATACAATTTCTTTTAAAGGTAACTATATGAATCAAAGCTAAGCACTATAAATGTAGATTTAACCGTCTGTAAATTAAATACAACATTATAAACTTCCATTTTCCGCTTTGATTTAATTACTGCAAGAAGTGTATTCCACAGTCGGCTAATCCTGCTCTGACTGATCCACATTTCTTATTTTATTTTGTTTTGTTTTATGCTCTTTCTTTGCGATGCGTGCAGAGGCGTAACAAACAAGCGCGAAAATGCCAGCAAAAACAACGACAACAACAACAACAACAACAACTAGGAATAACAACAAATAAACAACAACAGCAAAACAAAAACAACAACGCACTTAACATTGTACTTAAATGGCTTGGCTTTGTTTTTGGTGTTTTTGTTGTGGTGTAAATGAAATTACAAGCACGCTTAAAACCGAAAATCCAATTAGAACAACGACGCCATTGTGGATAAGACTGATGTTTTTGTTGTTGTTGTTGTACTTATTACTGCTGTTGTTGTTTTTGTTGTTGGTTGTCGACGAAAACATCCGCTTACTTGCCCTTACAAGAGTCTGTATTTTTATAACCCCAACAATTCAAATTATTTTGCAGGGGATCATTACCAATCAATTGCTTTAGTTCCCCAAGATAGTTGAAACTCTTGAAATAATTTCGGGATTTCTTTTAAGCATTGTGGGATTTCACGGAAATTTTTATGTTAAATGTTTTCATAAAATAGTTTAAAAAAATGTCCATACTAAGTAAACTGTACGTAAAAACTAGCCGTCAGCCAATAGGTGCTACCAGGGGATCAACGTGTAACCACTTTGTATGGTACGCGCCGTAATTGTGATACACTACTGGTAGTGCGACTATACTCTCCCCGTGAGGGCGGCTTTGCCTTGGATGCTGACCAATTGTATTTTAATCTCTTTCAAAAATTACCCCAATCTAAGGGGGATCATCATACGCCAATAGATGCATGATCGAGGGGGTACTCGGTCTCTAGTATACGGATTCTGGATACCTGTCAACCTCCAGTTTTAATTCTTGACTTCCCACGGCATCTCGGGACATCCCGTGGGCGACATCCCCGCCCCGAGTATTCGATGTATTTATTGATACTTCTTTTAATTCAGATGAGATTGATGACACTCTAAAAGCATCTTCCCAAGAGGAAGTCTGCATCGCGACCTCTAGTTGTACCGCTACGGCTAGTAGTGCTGTTAGTCATACAGAAGGGCCTCGTGTTCAACCACCTGAATCTGTTCAGGTACAACCGGTACTCCTTCAACTGAAAGGACCGCGTCTTCCTCGGCAGCTCGAGGTACCAGCTTCTACTTCTTGGTCTCTGACGGAGATGACAACGTGAGTGTAGTCTCACAGAAGTCGTCTGGCACCAGTAGCGGAACCACCCTCCAGACCCTCAATCTGGAGATAGAGACTTCCTTTGTTAGGCTGAACTCCCGCGAGAAGAGACTCATCAGGGTCGCTCTTCGCAAAGGACTCTTCAGAGCAGAAGCTCGAGCTTCTGTGAAATCGGCACCCCCTGCGACAAGAGAAGCAGATCCGACGATAAGTCGCCAAATACGACGACAAAGAAACCCAAACAGACTCATGTCGAGTCCTACAGCAAAGCAGTCAAGGGCATCAAGCTGGGTATCATCTTAAACGCTTCACCTCTTATTTTCGAGCATATGGCTCGGATCAAACAGACGACTATCGATGTCACAGTCGAATTCGCTGGTGATGCGACACCACATTTCGAAGGATGTGTCCTTCGCTCGAATTGGGTGTTGTTGATATGTGCGAATGAACCCACAGCTGCGTGGGCTCACATATCAAGAGCAAAGTGCCTCTTGATATCAGGTTGATGTCTGAGAAGGAGTTTCCACGATCATATATTGCTCGAGGATATTTCCCCAACAGCATCAACCTGTCAAATGATAGGGTTATGGCTGTCCAGTTTGCACCGCGCAATGGCGGATAATACAGAGACTAACACATATTTTTGGAATTTTTAAATCATTTTTATTTGCATCAACTTGACTTAAGCACCTCTGAAATTCGTTGTTGCCTTCTTCCTAAAGTATCATTAAACTTTTTTTCGCTTTTACATTGTCATCTCGGATTATAAATGAATTTATGAAAATACTTTTTTGCGCTTTTTAGCAGTTATGGCAAAATCTCCGGTTGGCTAATTAGAAGCACGCAAAATTAAATAAACATTGGCTTTTCATTTTCCTTTGTGTTTTCCGCTCTGGTAACAAAAAGCGAATTTCTCATTATGGTTTTGTTTGCTTTTTGTCTTTGTGATAACTAGGCAAAGGTAAATTTGATTAAAATCGCAAAACAAAAGATTAAAATAAAAAACAAACAAAGCTCAAAACACGCCTGAGAAACGATTTGTTTTACGAAAAGGCAGACGTGCCCTACTTTGATATACCCTTTGTCTGGGACGTTGTCTGACTGTAGAATATACTTTGCACATTGTGCTCAAAGAACAGCTGAAATGAATATAATGCTAGTACATTCTATCCAACTAGAAAAGGATAAGTAATTTATTAAGCAAACATTTCTATATCTAGGTACATTAATTTTAACATCATTTTTGTCTTGTCAATCTTTGAAACTTATACCGATAGGGCTTTTTAAAGGATTTATTTTTTTTTTGGATTCAGCCAAGCGCTGACTTTATCTAAAGGCATTTTTTTCAAAGAAAAGACCTCAAACATTTGGATTCGCCGCAAATAATGAGTGCTCCATAGTTACCATCGGCCATCTACTTTTTTTCGACCTTTGGGACCCTTTTCGATTTACATGGGATAGTTATCATAGTGCACTTTTTAGGCTACCAAATTCAAATCTGTGAAAATATGCAAGTTCTTAAAAATATGTATACAATTTGACTTTGCGTAATATTATAATTCACTAGGCACAAATTTGGCAGATTTCAACATCATGCGAAAAAGAAAGTTTGTTTGGCCTTTAAAAGATTTGCATATCTTTATCAACAATGCTGTTAAAGTGGTTTCTACTACCTGTGTCATAAACTACGACGCACTGCATATACCCTTTTAATCCTTGTTAAAAATATACAAAAAAAAAAACGTCACGTTTCTTGCTGATAGGATTGCATGGCAGAGAGCATGATTTCTTTTGCTCAAAGCGCTTTTTGTCTAGACTGTCAGAATTCGTTGCATACTTTCGGGCGGCTTTTCTTTTTCTTTTTCTACTGAACAAATGATTATGATTGCGCAATGATTATGCAAGCTAAACGAGGCCAAAAAGCCGCACAAAGCCATGCCACGGACCGGCACGCATTTGGCCACAACAAATTGCCAGACAAACGGGCGGGCCAAATACTCGGCTCAACTGCGAATTATGTCAATGCGTATGTGTGCGTAAGTCCTGCTAGTAAAACGTAGTACGTGCATCGTTGTGTGTGTGTGTATGTGTGTGTGAGGCCTTAAAAATTAGTGTAGTTTATGCTCAAAGCAAATGCTTCAAATGCCAAAAACTGGTAAACTGGCAAAAGGCAGCACAAAGCCAAAATGCATGGTAAGAAAATATCCTTTAATGGCTTTTTGCATTTTCGATTTTTCGCCATTTTGTTTGCCTGTGGTTATTTGCAAACATGCATGTGTGTGTGTGCGTGTGTGTTTATGTGCACTGATTTGAATTTGTAATGCCAAAAACGGCTGCTTTCTTGACTGCCAGAAACACACACACCACCACTCACACAATTAAAACCACACATGCTTAATTTTCCATATGTGTGTATATGTGTGTGGTTTTGTGTAGATGTATGTGTGTGCTTTTTGCATGGTTGATCAACGCTACGATGCAAAGCACGAAACCAACTTTTAGTTATTTAGTTTCTCACAAATTTTAGTTGTTTAAATTTCATGCAATGTGTTGCAAATTTTACTAAGTAGGCCAACTACTTTACTCCACTCTGCTCCGCTCTTACCACTGGCAAGTTGTTGGCAACATACCCCAACTTTGAGTAATGATAAACTGGCCAGAGTTGTTAGCCGGAAAGGGGAGTTAGCTGTTTTTTTTTTTGTTTCTGCGAAACTATAAATTAAGTTAAAGTTAAATTAGGTGAAGTTGGTTAGTTGATGGAACACGAATAATTTGTGTGATAAGGGTATAAACGGATTGGTTGCGGCCAAATGTAGGCCGTCAAAACAAGGTGCTGCTACCAATATGTATTCACATTTTTGCATGACGGCAAACCTATCGAAAGAAACACAATTTGGATTTTTTTTGTTAAAGTTAAAGTTACGACTATTTACTTTGGGTTAACTAATGAGTTAATTTATATCCATTAACAACAATTACACCCCTACCCACAAACTCGCTGTTAGACTTAGAACAAAGTTTCTAACGATCCCTGAAAGTTTCACCAATTAAGTATTTTTTCCCAATAAATGTATTTTTTAAGCCTTCGCTTACTGGGTGTACAAATAGAAAACCGCCGTTTTCCCATAGGTGGCGCCAGCATTGCAAATCGGTCGATGAGTACGAAAAGAATCGATACATTGCCAGTTGAGGCATCGGTCAACAACTCCACAGGCGATGAAAAGTGCATACTCTATGGCAATCCGAATCGGAAAAAATAGTGGGGGCTTCCCGGCCATGCAACAACTTCAACTGCGAAACCGAACATTCATGGCTCGAAGCTGATGCTCTGTTTTTGGTGGGACCAGCTCGGCGTAGTGTACTATGAATGCTTCCATCCAGGCGAAACCATTACAGGAGCCCTGTATCGGAAGCTACTAATATGCCTGAGTCGAGCGTTGAAGGAAAAACGCCCGAAATACTCGGAAAGACACGATAAGGTCATACTTCTACATGACAACGCACGGCCACATGTTTCCAATGTAGTGAAAACATCCTGGAAACCTTGAAATGGGACATCCTACCCCATCCTACTCCTGACATCGCCCCTTCTGATTTTTACTAATTCCGATTGATGACGCATGACCTGGCCGAAAAGCACTTTCGCTCTTTCGAAGAAGCCAAAAATTGGATCGATTCGTAGATCGCCTCAAAAGAAGAACAATTTTTGCGACGAGGTAATGAATAGAAGCTGCCAAAAAGACGGGAAAAAGTTGTGGCTAACAATGGAAATTATTTTAGAGAATGAATAACGAGTAACGAGTTTTTTACAATAAAGTCTCAAATCATGAGAAAAAAACAAGGTTTTCTACTTGTACACCCAATATTTATTATATTACCTCTGGTAGTTACTGACAAAGAGCTGTTTAGTTTCCTAGCGCACTAAATAATTCGAAGAAAAAACAATATAAAAAATATACCTTTTTTATTTAAAAATTAAAAATGAGAAAACAAATTATTCCGAACTGGTACTATGCACTACCTACCTGTATTGTTTTATTTTTTGATTCTTTTATAACGTTCAGTTTTTACATGTTGCAACTACTTTCGTTTTTGTCTGGCTGTTTGATAAACGGTTCCCCTTCTTTATATATTACCCTGCAACCTATTCTAGACACAGAGCTGAATGGCAGCGCTTTGTAAACCTTGCCACAAACACGCCCTGACAGCCGAGCTCTGCAACGCCTTCACACATTGTCAGCACATCAACAACTTGGCATATACACAGATACAGATGCACCCACTCACACAGATACACACCCACACACTCCGGCAACTTTAGACACGGACGGCACAACCTGCGTACATGTTAGAATTACAGTTTCCCCACCAAAGCCATCTAAACCGTAATGAAAACTTTCTTGTTGCGCAATATATTTTAAGAGCAAGAAAAATTTGTCACTTGACAACGACAACGACAACAGCAACAACAACAACAACAAGAACTCTCATTGCGTCTGAAAGTTTTTGGGAATTGCGCGTGGCACCTCCAAGCTGGGAAGCTCTCCATTTGGAGCCCATAAATAACGCTACAAAACTTTAAGGATCGTATTTAACATAAGAGCGCCGAGTTGTTGGGGTCGCCTATGCTTAACCTTATTAAGATGTCATGTAGACCTGAACAGCTTTCAGCCATTTTAGCTATAATTTGCCTGGGGCATAATGGTTGCTTCCTCACCACCTCTCCCTGCCTGCCTGCCGCCTTCTTGGCAGTTACAACCAGGCTTCTCATTAAAAACTTAGACGCTGTCATCAGGACTCATAACCAACCAAGCCAACTAAAGGACGTCGACAGTGTCATAATGTGTGTGAGTTAGCCTTGCTGACAGCCCCAACCGCATGTATCTATATATGTATGTGTGTGCGAGTGCGCGTATCTGTGTTAGACCGATTGTTAAAGTGTATGTGTGTGTGCGCGGAATTGCCGTTGAGCTTAATTATAGTTCTTAGCATTATAGTTGAAGGCGTATCTCAAAGGTCTGTCACGGGTTTTTTTTTCAACATGACAATGGCTGACACACTCAGAGCCAAGAGTGGCAACGGCAAATTAGCCACGCCTGGCAGGTCAAAAAGTAAATGAAACTATGACCATGTTGCTGTGTTGGAGCCTAATTAAACCCAGCTGAGCAATAGTTTACCAACATTAATGGTGGCTAAGGGGGATTCTAATGCATTTTACTAAAGAAATTCTTTGTTGTAGTCCAAAGAATAAATAATGACTTCTTACTTATTTGCGATAGTTTGTTCAGGCACTGCCATTACCTTCAGACCAATCTTAGCTTGCACTTAACTAGTAGGGGCTTCAGCTCTCGTATTATGGAATGGATATACCCTATGATGGTACGGCCTATCGTCACATATGCAGCCCTTGTGTGGTGACCCAAGACGCAGCAAGATGTGGCCATCAATAAATGCACATACTGCACATTTTCATCAAAAAATCAACCGTGCAGAGTCTACTACGTATCCAGATCACATCTGTACTCTTAGCAAGTGACACTGGTCATGCCGCAATTATATATTCCCTTCCTGACGTATCGATCTGCTCTAGATCAGACCTTATGATCACGGAACTTTTTCATAACAAGAAATTTAGATCACTTCTCCCAAGTCCGGAGACTTGGGCTGACGACAGCCCCTGTGGAAACCTTCGGTGGCAACAATGGTTCACAGATGGGTCAAAAACTGAGCAGGGTGTAGGTGTTGGAATCGTTGGACGAAACAGCAGGATCTCTACCGCAAAGGGCATCTGGCCCAGCGTTTTACAAGCGCAAATTCATGCCATAGAGATCAGCGTCCTAAGTATACTTCACAAGAGAACTAGGGGAGCAAACATATGAATTTTTTCAGATAGCCAAGCTGCTATTACTCGGGAGTGGATGGTAACTCGATCGCTGCCTATCTAGCACGACAGGGTGCCTCCACCCTGACTACATCTTCTGCGCCGTTTTGTGGTATTGCCTTGTCCACAATCAAAACCATGATAAACAAAGGGGCCGCAGGAGAACATAGGAGACACTGGTTCTCCCTTCCGAGGCTTCGTCAAGCAAAAGTGCTAGTAAACCTCTGGTTTACTAGCAAAAGGTCTTGGCAGAGCGGACCTAAAGCTCTTGATAGCATACCTATCTGGCCACCACACTGTTAGATATCATTTACAGAAAATTGGAATATCGGACTCTTCAGAGTGCAGTCTCTGTCTAGAAGACGGTGAAACCACCATATTCTCTGTGACTGCCCAGCGCTGGTATGGGACAGAGTCTGTCACATAGGAAAGGAACGGATTAGTCCCTTCCATCTCAGGTCAATACCAACAAAAGACCTACTGCTATTCATGCGGAAAGCGGAAGGTCTTTTGCTTTAACTTAAGGGTATGGTACAAAAGACCTTTTGGTCGCAGTGTCCCACCTCTCTGTGAGGAATCCTTTTGGATTGTGAAATAGGGGGGGTTTCATGCTGCCTCGACACAAATACGAAAACTCGGCTTTAGACTTCGAATAAGATTCTTAACGATCCCTGAAAGTTATATTTATTTTTTTTAGAAAAAACTCTTTGTTTACTGTACTTATTTGTTTGCAGGTGAATATCTAATAAAAATATATAACTATATCTAAAATTCTTTTAAGTGTAACATTTTCAATTTTTTAAAATGTAATGAAACCAAACTATTATACCCTTACGCCTCAATACCTATTAGGTGATTATAATAATATCTACAATATCCTTGTTTCAAGTGAATGAAATATAAAAATGCAACGGATTAATTAGTTTAATTTAAAGTTAAATATTAGACAAAGTAAGAGAAATTTATTAATCAAAATAAAAATATTATGTAGCCTTATCAAGTATCAAGTTTGGCAGAAATCTATATTTTAAACATTTTTTTTCACTAAAAAATTAAAAACATTTCAATAAATAAACCAATATTAAATTTCCGTCTAATCAAAATTTTCAACTCACAAACTTTTTCCTTAAAACATTAAAAAAAGTAATTGTAAAGTGCCCTACAAGCTTCCCCGGTTAAGTCAACTCTTGAGCGCAATTTAACCTTAAAAATCCTTGCAAATCCCAACAAATATGAAAGTCTTATATAACGTAATTTGCTCCATCCTCTTTCTGTTTGCCTTTATTGCGCTCTTCTTATTCAATTTCATCATTTGTGCTTTGGGACTCCAAATATTTTCGTTGCGTAAGCCAATGCCGTTGGTCAACCCAATGCCATTGCCGTTGAACCCTTAACAGATACTTTGCGCATCATTTTGGCCAAACTCACACCCCAACCGACCCCCGACTCCCTATTCCCCCTCAACCCCCTCCCAAAGTACTTACCTTTGTCATTGGGATCAAATTCAGCCTCGAGCTCTGCTTTGGTTGGCTCCGCAGCCTCGGCAGCAGCAGCGGCGGCAGCAGCGGCGCTTCCATTGTTGGTTGTAGTTTTGGTTTCCGATTTTTTCATGGTTTCTCTCACTTTGTGGCCTCGATAGACGGCTTGAATTTTTGTTGCGGCTTTTGCTGTAATTAAAAATAGAAAATCCAAGAATGAGGTTAAGTAAAGTGTCTGCGTTTTGTATGCGTGCCGTTCCATTTAGGATTTTGTTGACTTTAAAAAGTTTTGCTATGTGTTAAGTAGTTCGCCCCACCTTGATGATTTGAAAGTTTTGATATTGATACGAGGCTGGCACGCCTTTTTTAATGACTTTGAAAGGGACACGTTGACAGTACTTTATCCTTTTTCTAGCTTGTGACCTTCATGTGTAAAAAAAAACTTTCTTTTCGTAGCCAAGTTTGAAGCTTTCAAACAATTAACTTTCCAAGCATGCACACACACAAACACATACACACCTAGATCGATTTTTGATTGAATTTCCTACAACAACAACAAATTCCATGAAATTCCACAAACTTTTGTGCACATTGTCGAGCTGACTGCACAAAGCTTTTCTAATAAACTTGAGCGCAACTTTTATCAAGCGGTTGGAGCAGTCGGTTCTTGGTTCCTGGGGGTGTACTTGGGGTGACTTAACAGCGCCTGTTGTGAAAATTGCAATAAATAGAATGGCATTTAAGACATGCCTTTGTGTAAACAAAGTGCTTAACTTTTTTTTACGAACTGTCGATTGTCGAGTCTATTTTTATACATGCTGGGGTCAGCATACATTTTTCATGGCTTTTTCACGCATATCCTCCCCAAAAAAAGAAAAAGTGATACAGATATCAGAATACAGCGGCCTTGAATAAGTTATAATAAATTGACACATGCGGGCTTGGGCCTCTTTACTGCCAACACGACGGCACTATCAATAAACATTCCCTGTGCCATGTGGCATTGTGGCAGCGGAACCGAATACAGAAAACCATTTGCGGCTTGAAAAATGGCATTGTGCATTTCCACCATTTTCGCAAGGTTTGGCTTACTCCTGCCCGAACCTCATTCGAAGTGCGTTTGTATCAGTTGTGGCGCGTGGCAGGTGGCAGCTGCGCCAGCTGTGGCAATTGTGCTGCCTGCCATCCTTAAAACACGTTCACACACTTTGTACGTCCTTCCTTTAGGTGTTAAGTTTTATGGCACCGGCGCAATGCCTTCCACCAACCAACCAACCAACAAAAGCGAACAAACTGAGCGTAAAGTGCTTTTTGTTGCATACTTTTGGGCTTACATATGAATGGCAATCGAATCTCAAATTGACTGCGTCTTTCATTAGTCTTTTGAGATGATATAAATGAAATATGTATATGGGTCTGTTGTTATTTAAGGTGTGCAGTTTTTGATGGGTTATATAAATGCGTTGCCATAACTGCAGAGCTTTTGAAAGTAGATTAAAAATGTAGGCGAAGGCACTGCCGACTTTGATATACACTGTAACATCAAATTGTTGGGTTATTTTAGATAATGATGAGTTATTATTATAAGTAATGTAACAGAAACCATACGAGGAGGCAAAAAAATAAGGTTGCTACGCCCCTTAGTTAAAGTAAGGCTTTCAATATTGGCTGTGCGACTATAGTATCCCACACACATGCCATAATTTCGGCGGATTAAGAATATATTCAAGACGTTCCTGCCCGATTCTAAAGTGAGTTTGACTTAAACTGCAATGTGGACTAGAGATTTTCGCTTTTAAGCGAACATGTTCACTTTTCCCGCTTAGTGTTGGCTTGTTCGCTTTTTTGCAAGAAATGTTAACTTTTTTCGCTCGATAAGACCGATAAATTTGTTCATATCTTTTACCAAGTACTTAAGCACGTTCTCCACAAAATTGTATCTGAGTATGAAAACAAACCTGCAGTTGAGCGTATTTTGACAATTTTGGAAGGTTCCAAATCATATATTCTGTCCCAAGAGAACCCCCTAAAATCATAAAAAATTTCTTTGCTAGCGATTTTTCTGAATGTTTTTTTTTTATATTTCGTCGTCTGATGTGACAATTTTGCATGAAAAACGGTTTTTATGGATTGTTCACTTTTTGCACTGGGACTATCTGGTAACCCTACTTAAGATGGCAAAAAGTTTTCTTTATAGAACATGTTTAGATAAGTTCAACGATTTGTTATGCTATAATCTAAATGAGATTACATTTCGTTTTTGGTGACTATAGCTTTTATACAGAATAGGTATATAAGAAATACCTTTACTTTAGATATTTTCTTGGCAAAGGGCCTTAAATTGTATTCTTTTGGCTTTAACTTACGACGATTATAAATAAAATCTTCATTCTTCGGTAAAAACTATGATAGCTTACACAGGCCAGAAAAATCTGTAAGCTATTTGTAAGGACGATTTGCCAGTTTGCTGCTCCTTAGCTTGTGAGCTATATAATGAGTACAGGAAGACATCCATTTGCTTGAAAGCTGTGTGGGTATAACATTCAGTTCAATCTTCCAAAATGCAAGAAAAATAAAAACGCCGCTATCCTTTTTAACCTTTTTAAATGACGCCAATTGTCTTGAGGCCACCTTGAGTAGGAGGCTTACATTTTAATCCCAAATCAATAATCCACTTAAGGTCGTCGATTCAAAATCGCCACAATATGTCTTATCAATTCAGATCAATATTCAAGGTTAAAGCGACACCATCTTTTGCCTTTTTATCGTATTGAAAAATATTGCAAAATTTAAGGTTCTTGAGAAACCTTTAGAAGCTGAAGCGAAGCGCCAACATTTTTTCTAATATCAGTATAAAGTTTGATGTTTTCAGCCTTGATTAAAAGTATCACAATCTATGCTCATAGCATATAAAATTTACAAAATTTCTTTAATGCGCAATCAATTTTTAATTAATATAACAATTTCTTGTTTATAAGACTAATTTGGGTATACATTGCATCCACTTTGGTAGCTCGTTTTGGCATACTGAAATATTTACAAAAATTAAATTTTTTTGCTAGAAAAGATGGGTTTGAAATTTATACGTTTGGCTGTTTCAATAACTGCCACGGTTCTAAATCTTTAATTCCCTTGACCCTTTAAACATTTAGTATTCTAAAAAACATACAAGTATAACAATTTATTAGGTATACGAGTATGCCTGGGGTTTTATGTATATCTTTTATGACAATAAAATATTTTTTTTTGTTGTATACTTTTGTGCTTAATTCGAAATGATTTATTAAGCTGTAGGCACTTTGCTCTTTTTTCTGCTCATCTATACAAACAATCTACATAAAAATGTATTCCTTTTGTCTATTTTTTTCATCCACACACACAGATAATAAACATCCTTTACAGCAGCAATAAATCTTAAATTTTATATGGCTTTTTTTAGAGCTACAAAATTTAGCCAGAATTTAGCTAATTTTGGAGCAACTGTCATAAGATTCTAAAAATATTCATATGTGTGCCAAATGTAATTAAATAAAATTTTTACGAGCCTCATTAAGGCAAGGACAAATCGTGCCAAATACACAAGTGGCAAATTAAATAAATAACACAGCAACAAACACAGACACAGATACTACACATGCATGCTGCACATATATACTTCACACACATATATGTAAGGAGATATAAAAAACCGACATAAAAGACAATGAAATGTCATGAAAAATCGCAGCAATCAGCCAATTAAGCTTGCATACTACGTGGCGTATGTGTAATTTGATGCAAAAGACTCCTTAGATATAAACATAAGCAGCCTTTGCTACTTAATTCTTTCATAATAAGGCGTTTCCTGGAAGCATTCGCCATTTTGTTGTTTTGTCTTAAGTACAAAGTGCAAAATTTCCAAGCTGTGTCAATTCATTTCCGTTTCCTTTTCAAAGGGCTGATAAGCCAGAGAGCAGAAAATGATGCAGCGGAAAAAGACAGACGTTCAAATCTGATTAACTTTATCAACTGCTGTGTGCTTTGTTTTTGGCCAAAGTTTCTGGGCACTTTTTGTTGCTGTTTTGTTTTCTTGTCTTGTTATTATTTTTATCAGCTTATTTCCGATTCAGACTATGCCAGTACACAGCTGTCCGGGCAGAGTATACGGATACGGATGTGCAGTGAGTAGTCAGTAGTCAAGTTGGCAAAATGCGCCAGCAAAGTTATTTACGTAATTAAAATTCATTAGCTAATGTCCGCAGAGTTCTGCCTCTCGTCACTTTTGTTGTAGTTCTGGTTGGTGTTGGTCCATTCCTGACATTGCTGGCAAATAGTTGAAGCATTTCGTTTCAACAAAACATTTTTGAAATTTTTACATTAATTATGCAGTCAGCAGGAATTACATAGAATTCAAGGAAAGAACTCAATTAAGTATACGACTAGTATACCTAAGTAGCCAAGCTTATTTTGCCCCAAGTAGTAACTACTTCTATGCAAAAACTTTACATTAAAATAGAAACAGCTGCTAAAGAGGATTACTTCTAGATGTTTAAGCTCAGCAATTTGGTTAACCTGAAACAACATAACTGCCAACTCGAGCAGAAAAAGAAAATACCAAAAGTTTACTCAGCTGTGCTCAAAAATTCAAGTTGGCAGCCTGAAGTACTAAGAACACGAGCAAATAAATAAATAATTGTACAAGTGTGGAAGGAGCAAAAACAAAATTTAGCAAACAAATTGCGAAAAGTAGTCATTCAGGAGCAAAACAAAAATGGCTGAAAGAAAATATTTACAGACATTTTCGGTTCATATTACTTGTAGCACTTTCAGAGGCTGCTACATTTGTATTTAAAGGGTGAGCCCCTCTTTATGCAATTGGGTAAAATATTCTAAAAATATTAAGTAAAAGCTTTTAATGTAGTAAAAGTTATAAATTTGAACTACATTAGAATCTTAACTTAAAGTCAAATAATTTCAATGTTAAGTCAACCCTTTTCTACAGATGCGAAATGTGGAGAAGCACTGCAAGCATTCAATTATCCAATTAGAAATTAAACGAAGAAAGTGGAAATGGATTGGTCCAGCATTCCTAAGCAAGCTGTGCGTACCTGTTCGCAACCATTCGACTGTGAATTACAAGATGCCAGATAGTTCTGGATTTATAATATATTAATAGCAAAGTGTCAGGCAGAGTCAGATATCTTAATATTGCTAAGGTCCTATGCACCCCTAGCAGGACGATAGCAGTAGTAGTATTAGTGATAAAGTGAGACAAACCTGAACAATGGTTTGAAAGGGGCACAAGAGGGTTATACAGTCTGGGCAAAACTGAATATGCTCGACCGAATTGCTCTAAATGTGTTATCTAACCTTGTTCAAGACTAATCAACAAACTATAGGTTAGGTTAGGTTATGTTAGTGCTGCAGCTGAGCAACTGATGTCCCAACTCATTTAGGCCAAGGATAGCCCCGTTGCAATACCGCTAGAGTGAGCTAGTTCACCACTCTTCCCCACTTGAGAGGTCCCCTATAATAATTATTCAGGAAGCCATCCGGCTGCCTGAATAAACCTTAAAAAGCATTTTGGCCTCTGTTCAGAGAGCTGAGATAAATCGTCAAGAAAGTGTGACGTTAGGAACCTAAATCTTTTACTGCCCAGCCCAAGGCAATGACAGAAAAAATGTTCCACCGTCCCCCCCTCCTCATCGCCACAGCTTCTACAGAAGTCATGGCGGGGAGCATTCAAACTAAATGCGTGGTTTCCTACCAACCAGTGTCCCGTGATAGCTGTTTATTCAGACAGCAAAGTTTTTTGGTTCTTTTTCTGCAGTATGTCGGCCAAGTTTGCCGCGAGATTCTACACGTGTTGGATATTCGAATCCACGTTTTATTTGCACAGAGAGCGAAAAAATTTCGTATTCTCAGTTTAAAGCTGACCATAAGTATACCCAGGCCCTCCTCGTCTTGAAGGAGGATGTTGGTAGTTCCTTGTCTAGCCAGTTAATCCGCAATACAGTTTCCCTCAAAGTCCCTATGTCCTGGGACCCATATGAGGTGAATTGAAAACTGCTCAGCCATATCCCCAAGAGACAAGCGGCAGTCATTCACTGACTTCATACACGAAGTCATCGAAGCTAGGGACTTAATAGCCGCTTGGCTGTCCGTATAGATACAAATTAGAGTTGGGTAAACCTAGTTCATTTCACTGAACAAGTTCAATCGTTCATTTTTTTTCAGTGAACGAAGTCGTTCTTTTCGTTCAGTCGTTCGTTTTTATGCCGGTTTTTGTTTCTTAATCATACTATATGAATTATATTGTCTAAAAAAACATGGTTTATTTATTTTTTTTTTTATTTATTTAAATTTTTTTATTTGTTTATTTATTGTTAAAATTAAAAAATTGTTTACATTTATACAGATTTGCAAAACTTACATTTTGCCTTGTTTTCATCCTCCAATGCATCAAAGTGGATCCACAATGTGCTGTATTTTCGCTTCAGGGACATTTTATACTTATAATATATTTAAAACATCAATACAATGCCAAAGCGAATTTTTGCATTTGCGCGGAATAAATACAGTAATGGAGTTGCCCTACTAATAAAAAAAGAGATCGATGAAAAATGTGGCCATACTAAGAAAAACAGACCAAACAGAAGCAAAGTCAAAGAACAGCTGTATAAAAATAATATAAGAACGACCAACAGTAGAAGACCTATATAAGAACGACCAACAGAAGAAGAATAATATAAGAACGAACAACAGTAGAAGACCGATATAAGAACTAACAACAGTAGAAGACCGATATAAGAACGAACGACTGAATAAGAACGAACGACTGAATAAGAACGAACGACTGAATAAGAACGAACGACTGAATAAGAACGAACGACTGAATAAGAACGAACGACTAAATAAGAACGAACAATGAACGAGTGACTCGAAAAGAACGATGTTGTTGAACTTATTCAGTTCGTTCTTTTAAGTGAATAGTTCTTTTTCGTTCGTTCGTTCATGAACGACCCAACACTAATACAAATGTTCTTATTTTGAACTTGTAGGTTTCTAGTTGTTATTAAAGCCTCCCGGATTGCTGTAACCTCTGCCTGAAAAACACTGCAGTGGTCTGGGAGTCGAAAAGCAGTTCTAATGTTGAAATCCTCAACGTAGACGCCTCCCCCTACAGGGTCGCCTAGCTTGGAACCGTCCGTGGATACCTTTATCGAGCCCGCTGGGCCTCCTCTCTGGTTAGAATATAAGCCCTGAATTTAGTTGTTTGTTTGTTTCCCCATCTTGTTCAGTGTTAGGAGGTTTAGAATAGCATCTAATGATTCGTTTGGTGTTGAGCGTAGAGCACCACTAATGGTGCGTGGGTTCGCTGAACCCTACTTAACTTTTTAAGGTTGGTCTCCTTATCTAAGGTAGGCCACCAGATCAAGACTCCATACATGTAAAGATAAGTAGCTGGAGTTGGCAGCGCGATCAACAGCGGGAGTTGGCAGGGCGTACAACAGCAGCGTGAGCAGTACTGAGTAGAGTCGAAAAGCGGTACCCAAGAAAAGTTGTAAAGTCGTTTTAAAGTCGTTTAAAGTCGTTGAAAGTTGTTACTCTTATAGTTCATTATACTCATTAATTAATAAACAAATAAATATCAATCCTACATACATGAGCATGGATCTAACAATGGCAGTGTACAGCCAGTGGACTATGTTTGGGGACATGCCCCATTTAAGTCCAATGGCTTTCTTACAAGTATATAAAGCGATCTGTTTTCTTCGATATTCTGTGTTTACAAAACAAACTATTACACTGCAAACAAAAAAAAATTTGTTTTCAGAAATTACGTATACGCGGAATAGTATACAATAATACCATACAATTTTTTATCCACCCACTTTAATTCGGCTCAGAGGACAGGTTGGTATAAGCTATGGAGGATAGAGATGGCTGCGTACAACAAAACATTAAATTTGTAATGCTGTGTAAAAAAATAGTTTTTTTCTATGTTACATTTTAATACCAGTTTTTGGATAGTAAAGATATCGTTAGAATACAAATTTAACAACTTATTTTATTTTCTACGATTAAAATTTAATTAGGAAAGAAAAATATTTAAAATGTATTTGTATGATTATTTTATACATTAAGCCCATTCTATAATATTAAACTAAAGGTTATGAATGCTGTGCTGAGAGTGTTTAATATAATACAATTTGTATTTGAGTAGTGTCAGTTTTTAAAATTGTATAAATTTGATTAAAAAGCTGCACTCCTTCTAAGGTTTATTTTTTAAAGCCGACAGTCTGAAAAATCTTATATAAGGACTTTAATTTAGTACACACCACAATATTTAGTAAGCAGGTTCAAGTCAGGGATTGTGTTTTTTTCGATTTGTTGCTAAACTATTTTATTTAAAATTAAATTAATTTTGGTTTGCTTAAAAGCCATTACAGCTTGCATTAAAACAAGATTTTAGTTTTAGCCAACTATTTATTTGCTTTATCGCAAATGCAAATTTATGCTTACTCGTGTGTAAGCCATAATCAGCATCTAACTAGCAGCTAACAAGCAAAGCCATTGTATTAACTTGGCAAATTCCATGTATAAATACGTACATATTACACATTGGCCGTGTTGTACAAGCGCACATGTTAGCCAAGTTAGTAGCAGTAACAATGGCAGCCATTTTGCCAGCCATTTTCTACATAACTTAAAACCTAGACTTGTGTTTTTTCTTCTTTCATTTTCGTGTTAGACTTGTATTTGTGTTTGTATTTCACCTACAAGTCAACGCAAATTGCTTGCAATTTATTATTTTAATTAAATTGTTGGACGCTCCGGTATTTTTATACAGTTAAATGTCGGGCATAGTCAAGCTGCTTTTGGCCTAGTTTCAAGCCAAGTTGCAACAACAGCAGCAGCGGTGGCAGCAGCAGCAGGTTGCCAACAATGCCGAAGGCACAAAGTATTAAAATGAATGAGTTATGCAGGTTGGCATATATGCAGAGGTATGTATCTATGTGCGAGGGTTGCCATTTATGTTTCCGGTCAAATAATGAAGAAGCTATATTTTTTTCGATTAAAGTCAATTCCTCAAATTTCTTGGCGGCCTTAGCAGTCTCCTCTAGCAAAAAAAAAAAAAAAATAATAACAAGTAAGGGCTATAATTCAGATGACCTATTAATTCAAGGGTTTGAGTGCTGATCCTCTGGAAAATATTTTTTTTAAAACTAACTGTGCAAAAGTTGTCCCACGAACAGACGATCAATTGCTTTCAAACCTTGGAATATCGACACACACACGGTCTATGGTCGATCAGTGCTCATAGTCATTTATTAAGTATCCGTCATCTCTTATGACGTCTTTCGATGGAAATCTCAAATATCTTTTTGACTCCGATATCCATTAACAAATCATTTGTTGTGTCCCCAATAAAAACATCGAAGCCTCGATCCCAAGTTATTTCAAAAGATTCATTCTTCTCCATTAGTTTTCGAACAGCATTTTTTTTTGGCACATCTCTACGGAATTTGTCTCACATGATGAAAATCCACAACCAGAAATATAAAGTCAACTCTCGTAACCAAAACCGGCATCTTTGACCAAGGAATAACTTGGCAACAACTTTGGCTTATTTGTATATATAAGTATTAACTGCAAGCAGCTAAATGACTCGGAATCTTACTTTAAATATGTAAGCAAGCCAAAAGCTGTCATCTTTACTACAAATGAGTTTTTAGACAATTGTTGTTTATGCAAATATCTGCCGAAATTGGAATTTGGCTAGCTATTTTTGGGCTAAAGACAATGAAGCCGCAAATGAACTGATACTCAAAACGACAAAGAATAGACTATTTGGTTAATAAACATAATCAGGCCTCGTGCCGTCTTGACTTTATTATACTTAATTCAGCTAAATTGTAATTCCAGTTGCTAGCATTCTCAGAAAGAAATTCAAAGAACCAAAAGGTTAAGTTAGGTTATGTTCCTATTATTTGAGCGGGTGTTAATGAAGCAAGTAAATGCAGATATGGATATGGATATATGACAGGTAGCACTGATTATTTTAGAATCTGACAAAGTTACCGATGACATCGTGGCCATAAGCATCAACTAAACAACAAAGTTCCAGTGTGTACTGCTCTTAAAACTTTTTCTCGGTATTCAAATGCTCGAAATTATTTGGTAACATTTTCAGTTGACAATAATAAATCTATTTTTTTTAAGTTTCGCGCTCACTTGGCAACAAAAACCGTTTAAAAACCGAAACCGTATCCGAACTTAGACAAATATTTGTTTTTTCCACACACACAGAGCAACTTAAGTGAATTCAAACTATATTGATTGTATTTATTCAGGGCTGAAAATGAAGGTCGGAATTTGCCGCTAAGCCCGCATACGTTAAAGCCAACAAATCTAACAAAGCCAACAAATCCAACAACAACCCGTCAACATTTTCAATGCCAGTCACCAAAATTATGCAATAAATTATGTTAGAACGCGTCAGTCTCATCTGGGAATCGGGGGAAAAAGCATTAAAATGGAATTGTCACATGGCACGTGTTTTGTAAAGGTATTGGGAAACATGACAAAATCATAAATATGTACATCTTGTCATGATTTCGGATTTAGTTTTTCAATCAGCGACAGTGTTGGAATTAATGCATTTATAATATGACTCAGTTGCTGAAATCAAAATGTATTATGTACCTATAAGCCATAATAATATATGGCCCAAATGACAATACACAATACGGTGATTTTGATTAATGTCAAGAATGCCAACAGTGACTTAATTTTGTTGGGGAAAACTTTTGCGACTGGTAGAGGATGAGAAAAGGTGATTGAGACAGAATGGCAGTAACTCTGTCTCAATCAACTACGGCATTTTGCGTGCTATGATAATAAGTTAGTTTCTCATAGTATACTATATACTATATGTATAATATGGAGTTGGAATATACTATATATAAACAACATTGTTCCTTTTGCGACAAGCCTATAAGGATTTTCGTCCTATCGATATTTGCTATATTTTGCATCATAATTACTTTCACAAAATCGTTGGTAAATTTGACATAAAAGTATGTTATATATGTAAAAAAATAAAGTGCTATATGGCGTAGAAAGCAAGAAATACAGGGGTGCCACAGAAAACCAATTCGATTCAATTTCGATACAATTCCAATTCTTGGAGCCACAGACATGGCCAACAACGGTTTAAAAACCGCTGTTAGTCATGTCTGTGGCACCAAGAATTGGAATTGAAATCGAATTGGTTTTCTGTGGCACCCCTGATAGGCTTCGGTGAAAAAATAAGGACAATAACTACAACTATATTCTAAAAGTTAAAAAAGATTTAACTGACTCCTTGCCACAAATATTTATTTTCCGCTTTAGGTTTTCATAGCATCAGCTTTTTTGCGCTAATAACATAACCACATATTGGGTGTACTAATAGAAACCGCCGTTTTTCTCATGATTTGAGGTTTTATTGTAAAAAACTCGTTACACACACAACTTTTTCCCATCTTTTTGGCAGTTTCTGAATTCCTCGTCGGAACATTTGTTCTTCTTTTGACGCGATCCACGAATCGATCCAATTTTTGGCTTTTTCGAATCAACGAAAGTGCTAGGTCATGCGCCGGTCGGGATTCGATGCAAAAAACCCTTTCTATTTTGCTGTTGGAGGAGTTGTTCGCACGTGCAAAGGCGCCGTTCGATGTACCTCGACTTCAACTCGTCGGCACCCAATGTCCCAGTTTCTGAATCATACCTAAGCTTTTTAGGCGATGAGAAACGACTTGTGAGTCACGCCTAATAAATTTGCAAGTTCCTGTTGCGTTCTACAACCATCTTCATCCAGTAAAGTGTCTAATTCTGTATCCTTGAAGTTTTTCATAGATCCGCAACATTTAACACATATCAGGGTTAAGCAGAGGACTTGATTGTACTTTTTGAATGAAGGATTGCGGCTGCCAGAATTTCAGCGTGATAATAGTTTTGAATTCTTAGTTAAAATAATTAAATTCCATATAATGAAAGTTTAATTTTGTGACGTATTTGACAAACAAATCAGCCATGCTATGAATTCCACAAAACGAACAGGAATAAATTCTATTTGTTTTAGTTTTTATGTGCTTACAATTTTTAATTTTTTGCTGTCGATATCTCGCTATACATATTTACCTCAATATTTTATAAAATTTTAGTTTTATTTAGCGATTTTTATTATAAAGAAGTTTTTTCTTGTACAACAAGGGTTAATGCCGTTTGGCATCTCACATCCTCAATATTCCATATTATCCACTAAGAATAATTACCAATATACATATATCTCACTATAAAATGGCATAAGTAGAATCTAAGAATATTAAATTTTTTTTAAATTTAAAGTGAGTACACTTTTGATTAATACTACTGTTTAGATTTTTATCGCAATCGGATTCAATCCACGTAAAAAATTCGTATTTGTGAAATAGGTGTTATCATGTGAAATCGAAATAGCTCTGGCTGAATCTTCCATTTATCTTGTACAAAGTGTCAATATAGATAAGCACATATCTGAAATCACAGCTCTGCGTACTAATACCAAAACATATAACAATTAATTAAACCTATATCAAGTAATTTGTACAACTTGCATCATTTAATAGCTAAGTAGGCGTTGCTGCCACACACTCAAACTCAATCGATTACACACAGATACTCGTACGGGCGAATAAAGTCGATAAGGCGCGTTTTGGGTACATAAATTATACGCATTTGACTGAGTTTGCATAATTAATTCCGATATCCAGCAACCGCATATTTTTCATTGTGGTCAAAAAAGCACATACGATTAAACGAGGGTTAATGTGCAACAATATATGAGTGTGTGTGTGTGTGTGGTCTTGTGCGCCTGTGTGTCTGTGTCTGTGCATTGGTGTGTCATAAATATTTGCGATATGCGCAATTAAGTTAATTTTTGATACTCTGCAATTACCTAGGGTATTATAGATTCGTGCAATAAAAGCAGACAATCTCGCGGATGTGAACGGGAATGGATAAATATGATTTTAGGGAACTGATTAAGTAATACTCTATGATCAAAATATGATTATTTTTTAAAGGAAGAAAAGGCTCTAAAAATACTCTGCATCTAGGGTTACCATGTCTCCGCTTTTAAGCGTACATGTTAGCTTTTTCTGGTCTCCTGTTCGCTTTTTTTCGTTAACAAAAACGTTAACATTATGAGTTCGATTAGACCGATAAACTTTTGTCATGCATATTACTTTATTTTTTACCAAGTATTTCGGCATATTTTCCACAAAAGTGGATCAATTTTTGAGGTTTTGAAATCATATTTTCTGTCCCAAGAGAACCACCCTAAAATCATGTGAGCGATTTTTCTGAATCTTTTTTTTATTTTCCATGACAAACTCTGAGCGTTCTTTGGAAACTTTGGAAGTGATTATTGTCGGCTGTGGAATGTTCATATATATATATGTATATTCAATCGGACCATCTCGTAAACCTATCTGCACCAAATGTGGTCGACTTCAAAGAAATCGTCGATCTTAAATTAAAATGACATGTCTTGGCCTAGGCTGTAAAATTATAAATTCGGCTTTTTCCAAATCTGGTCTCTAGCCAAAATTGTCTTCTTTCGATCTTAAGGAAATGGCCTATTTCGAGGGGTGCAATGATTCTTCAAAAAATGACTACAAGCTCTAAAGTTTTTGTTTATAGAGTATCCCATGACCGGATCACGTGTGTATTGTTTTTCTTTTGGTTTATAAAATTAAATTTATTATAATTTGTTATTGCCAACGCATTTCTATTAATCACAAAATAAATATACAATTATCTACAAAAATAAAATAATAATTATCTTTGCTGTAAATTTGCATAAAAATATTATTATTCTATGTAATATAAGTTTGTGTAGAGATTTAACATGCATAAAATAAATACAATTATAATGGTGGGCAGGTACCGTCCGGGGACTCGTGGGCAGATAAACCAACAGATGTATATGCTACAGGACGATGTGTGAACAAAAGCCAGAAAATAAGCTAGCTAGGAAATACAAAGACAGAGACATCACAATATTGAATATTAACTGGAAATTGGCTCAGGAAAGCAGAGTCAAGGTTCCCTTAGATGGATCTCTTTTTAGGTTAAAGCTCATAAAAAGGTTTTCTTATTAGTTTACAAAATATTGTAATATTTTCAATATGGATAAGTAAGCTATTAAATGTTGAAATATTCCGTCAAGTATGAGACATTTGTTATTTGTATTTTACTTTCACACCGACAAGTTTCATAAAAATCCGATTCGAGTTTTAAAAAAATTTTTTTTTTATTTAAATTTATAATGATTAAATTGTAAGTATTGCACCAAAGTCGTTACCTGCAGTAATTTTGTGAATTTTAAACATTAGAGGAATATTAATTTGGAACCAAAACAAGGCGATTACGGCTTTGAAAACGCGACGAACCAAACAGACCGCTGATGGGAAAACATCCACCCAGAACCAGCTAAGCAGCAGCCCATGGGTAGGCTATTTAATCAAAAATAATATAAATTCGCCGTCTTCTGGGACAAAAAATAATGTAAATATAAAGCTGTCCATGCTCAACTTGGAGGAGAAGTTCCAACTGCGAAAATGAGAGATTTTTAGATGAAGACAACTTTCTAAGCAGGACTCGATTTCAAGTGAGCAATGTTATGCCAAGGCAATTGCATGCAATTAACAAAAAAATAAATGTTTTACTTCATCCCTCGTATTAATCGTCTTGGATTTTTGTGAACTATAAAACTGTGTTCAGTTATCATATAGTATTATCAATATTCTTGTATTTAAGGTATGCAATGACGTAGGCAATGCCTAACATTTTGTGAGATCAAACATTGTTAATATTTTAAAATACTTTTTGATATCCTCATAGCAAAATATTTGCATAATTATGACAAAGGACTTAAACCGATTCATAAGAGGCACTCTTATTGTATAAAAACGAGTTAAATTTTGGGCCCATTGAGGTGTTTCTGCTGATGGTCGCATATCTCAAGCTGCAGATACATCGTCGATTCCACCAATTTTTTTTCTTGTCTTAAAGATCAAGAATAAGCTTTGAGCACAAAGTATTGGTTCGTTCACTTGGTAATTTCGTTTTTTTTTATTTTGATCCAATACCTTTTGCCATCTTTCGGGCAATCTCTTGATTGATTCCACGCTCATAAAATTTTTGATCCTTGCAGGCAAAAAAATGGTCCATGTGTTTTTCACGTCTGATTTGATGGGAAGGTTCTCCTAGCCAAAAAATTTTGCAAGACCGGAACAAGTAATAGTCCGAAGGTGCTAAGTCTGGAGAATATGGTGGGTGTGGTAGCACATCCCATTCAAGCTGCAAAAGCTTTTGGCGACTCATTAAACTTGTTCGTGGTCTCGCATTATCCTGGTGGAGCACTACACCTTTTCTATTGATCAATTGTGGCCCCTTCTATTTGAGTGCATCTTTCAATATCAGCTGATCACAATACGTTTCAGAATTAATGTCGGTATTGTCGGGCAAAAGCTCAAAATAAACGATATCTTTGAAATCTAACTAACGGCCTCCGAAGTGGTTTGAGCTGGTTCATCCTTTTTAGGCCATGATCTCTTGCGCTTTACTTTCTTGTTAAAATCCACTTCAAAAATGGATCCTTTCTTTGACTTTTGATAAACAAATCACAGTCGTTAATGCGACGAAGCAAATTTCATTCTGTAGTAACATGAGGAACCCATATGTCAAGGTTCGAAATTAATCCTAGACGTTCCATGTGCTTGTTAACGGACACGTTAGACAAATTTAATCTTTCAGCTATCTCTCGAGTTGTTATTCGACGATTTGCATCAACCGACGACTTTATTTTATCCACATCGGCATCAAGAGGCCTTCCAGGACGTGGTGCATTCTCAAGATCGAAATTGCCGAAACGAATTTTTGCAAACCAATTTTGGCATTGACTTTCGGTCAACACATCTTCTCCGTACACATCACATAATTCTCTCCTTGCATGAACTGCATTTTTACCCTTTTGATAGTAAAACAGTAAAATATGCAGAAAATGTTGTTTTCAATCTTCCATTTTCGATGGGGCACCAAGCAAAAACTATTCCAAAAAATTTAACAAAATTTTTTCCAAAAAAGCGTTACTATATCAGTTGCTCAAATATACGAAGGTAAAGCGGTTAAGTGTGAAGTTGGCTACGTAAAAATTCAATAAGATCAGCTGTTGTCATCAAACGAAATTATTTAGTGAACGACCCAATAGGTTACTAGGAATGCGAATTAATTTTAAAGCCCGTATAGATGGCATATGAAGATCAGTTAGCTATAGATCTCCTTGTAAAAAGAAATTATCTTCTAGCTGCGTTTTAATTTATCCTCTAGATAATATGGCTTCGCAGTTATAACTTCACTAGAAAATTAGATCGCCCAAGACCTTAGACTTTGGCCGAAGGCAGCCGAAGGCAACAATGGTTCACGGTGTGGTCCAAAATTGAACAGGGAGTGGTTGGACCCAACAACAGAATTTCTAATGCAATGAGTATTTGGCCCAGCGCTTTTCAAGCAGAAATAGATCTACGCTCACAGTATCCTTTAAAAGTTAACTAGTACCTTAAAACTCTTGGCACCACACTGTAAGATACCATCTTCAGAAAAATGCCCTATCGGACTCTACAGAGTGTAGGCTATGTGGAGAATGAGGAAACCATCTAGACGATTATATCTGTGACTGCCCAACGGTGGTTTGGGACAGAACCTATCATATGGGAAAGGAACGGATGGAAGTCTGCCATCTTAGGTCAATACTAACAGAAGCCCTACTGCTATTCATGCGGAAACTAGAAAGTCTTTTGCAGTGATTTATAAGTACGGTACAAAAGATCTTCTGGTCGCAGTACCTCTTTGTGAGAAACCCAAGAAGGGGGGAAAAAATATGGCTTTCTCCTAAACAGGCACATATTTTCGCATTTGGTTTTGGCACATGTCTGACATTAATTAGAAAACAAAAATAACAAAATAATAATTTTAATTCGAACCGTATATTTGCACTAACATATTATTTATTCAACTGATTTGGCATACTAAAGTGCAATCTATATTTTTTTATACATATTTGTTTTTGTTATCGAATACATTCAAGGCGGTGACCGACAGTTTAATACCCTTTCTGGAAACAATTGCATTCCTACATATTCCTTTAAAGAACTTTTTAGAAATTGCAATAACGATATTTGTACCTACAAGATATTTAACGGTGTAGCTTAGCTCTACTACGGGGTAACGGGAAGAGACGTTGACATTGTTCAACAAACTTTAACTTCTGATTACATATTCGCACAATCCGGAAAGGTTTCATTTCTCTAGCTTAATCTCTATTAGAGGTTATGATAAGCATTTTCGTTTAACAAACTTGAACTTCTGTCCTTTAGAAACATTGCACAAATCTGGTATACCCTTCCTACCTACACGTACAAGGTATAAAAAGTTCCCAATCAATTTCAATTAAATAGAAAGTTAAGAGCTTAACACAACAGCTACAAGGCCTGACTGGCATTTCGCTTATGTAAACTATTGACAGCTGTCTATTTGGATACACGCAACCGAGGCAGTCGGCATGGGTAATACTCATACGCACCGTGTGCGGGCAAAGAGCAAAATTCATGGATTGAAAAAGGGAGAGAATCGGTAAGGAACTGTTTAATATGCAACCCAAAGCGTGTTGTTGCTACAAAAAGAAATTGCTAGGATACTTATGACTCTGACACTGGCAAAGTGCTTGAAAACAAAGCCAGTTAAATGAGTCGAAAAATGAGGCTGGAAATGAGACGTTTTGGGATGAGCCACAAATGAAGTGACCCGTGCTCGTTATTCTACTCACGCTGGTCACGTGCCAAGTTGGTAAATCCATTTGTTGACAATTTCATTACGTGTTGCCAGCCTTTTCAAAAAAGTTGGCAGGCTTAGCTAGAGATGGTTCTGCTTCAGCAGTTTGGAATAAGTTTGGACTAAGTTTCAATTTGTTTTAGCTGCTTAACCATATGCTGTAGACAAGGCTTGTAGATAATTAAGTTAACTTTTTTATAGCTGAATCGAATTTACATTTCTTTTAACGATAAAAATGCATTTTTGTATGCCAAATTAAATAGAATAAAAACTGAAATTTAAATTATTTTAAATAGTTCCGACTAAGTCTTTTAAAATTTGCAATAATGTACCAACTAAGGCTACAAAATAGTAACTAAAATATTTTGGAAATTCTGAATTCCTAAATCATAATATGCGTTTTCAAAAATTTAGAGACTTCCAAGTAGTCTTCAAGAAAAAGAAAGGAGTTGTTGATCCGTAACAGCTTGATGGGTTTCTTTGCCTCACGCTCACGCCTACTCTACCCTGAGCAATTGCGAACTTTGGTTTTTTTAACGGAAAAACCTTCTATATCTTTGGAAGATTTTGAAGCAGCGACATCTAATAGCCGAGTGCTCGCTTTCATATGTCAAAGTAAATGGGATATAGATTTCCTGGAGTATATTTCTATTATTATGTAGAGAGTAAAGGAAGCTTAAAAGAAAACTATTAAGCACTCTACCTAAAGCCATTTGTTACTCGGACTACTTAGTTAGTATAAGTATTTATAATTAAGAATTAATTTCTGTTTTATAATTATATTAAACACAGCGGGTAGTAGAACCCAGTACTAACTATCACAAGTCACTCCAGCATTTTTCAAGCTGAAATCCATGCTTTTGGAAGGTGTGTGGAATTGGATCTGCTAAAGAACTACCGCGACAAGGATATATCCTTGACAGTCAAGCAGCGATAAAGGCACTTAGGAGTGCCAAAATCACATCAAGGCTGGTCAAAGAAATGAGAACTGCACTTGACGAATTAGGTTCCAGAGATAAGGTCACGTTTAGATGTTTTCTAGGACACAACAATATCCCTGGCAACCAAGTGGTACGGGATCTATTGAGAATGCAGGAAAAAAACAAATGGCTGTTTCACTGGGCACAGATAACAGAACTCAAGCAGTCAAAAATCCAATTCTCTAACTACAACCGTTAGAGTTTCAAACTCATAATAACTCCCGGTAAAAATACCGTGGGGATTCTAACACGCCTCTTGACTGGACACTGTAAGCTCCTTAGCCACTTAAACAGTAATGGCATAACGGACAGAAGACTATCTACTTTCTGTAGCATGGAAAAGCAAACTTCACTGAATCTAATGTCGTCAGCAAAAGAAACAAGCTCCTGAGCATGACCGATCTCTCTCCGGAGGCCTTTGTTACCCTAAGTCCCAAGCAAATACTGGAATATATGCAGACCATTGGACTTTTGAGGAGCTATAAGCTGTAAAGGGGGTATAATAGATCCACTTGGGTTGCAGTATATCTGACATCCAGACGAATGTCTTGGTAATAAATGAGTTGTTTGCGACAGTATAACTTATCTACATTATGAATATGTTATAATACGAAATCCACATTGTAATGAATAATTTTTGATTTCTTGTCATTATTGCTAAACTTTAATCAACTCTCGCTTCTTGTAAAATTGAATCCACATTGTTGGAATAAATGCCTCAAATAAATGATATATAAAGTTTGAAAAAACGTTACTCTTAATTTAATTATAACCATTGTTACGAAACATCAGCTAAAACTGATTTAAAGCATAAATCATATTAATACCAAAAAAAATATTCTAGCTGAGAGAATTATAAAAATGTTGGCCAAAACTTGTCTAAAAGTTTGCACAAATTTTGAAACAGTGGCAACTCAACTTTCCCAACCATAATCTAACTTTTTTAATTTTTTGTTGTCGTATTGTTTTGTGAAGCTTGCAGAATTTTCGGCTCAAATACGATATATGGCCCAAAGTGGTTTGAGTTTTGAAGCGCAACACATAAAAAAAAATGTTTCCATTCTTTTTGCTGTTATTAATAAAAAATATGAAGCGGATTCCAATGGGAAATGGTTCCAGATAAAGTTATTCATTTTTATTAGTACGAATTTTTTGCTTATGTTGTCTTTGCTGTTCGGTTGGCGTGTGTGGCAGATATTTGAAATTGAAACTTTTATATAATGCTGATGAGGCGGATGCATGCAGCAAGCAGCACATTGGGCACAATGCCAGTAATGTGGCAGACAAACAACGTACTACATGTAATAAAAAACAAGTTGCTCTTTGCTTAAACAACAATAAACACAACAACAAACACAAAGGGCAAAGTTCAAGTATATTTTTGATAAGGTTCAATTGGGAGTAAGGCAGCAAAAATTCAATTTTGCCAAAATGTTTACTAAGCTGGCAAGTTGAGATGATTACTCTACACACGAACATACCAACAAAACGAGGGCTGTTAAATAAGTAAGTCACTTTGAAGTTTAAGTTTAACTTAACACCAAAGGCGTCTGTAAATCTAGACATGTCAGAAAACGTCGATATAATCCGTTGAATAATATTGGACGAGATCGCTAAGCCTGCAAGCAATTTAATTAAGCGGCTTTCGGACATGCTTCATGTATATTTGAACAGAAAAAACCAAGCTAAATGAGTTTTTGGCGATGTTTCAATGAAATCCCAAAGAGTTTTGGTGTAGTAACAACACATCAGACTCTGGGTACTGTCAAAGCAGTGCACTCCTCAGGGTACATATGCAACAAGAAGGCCAAATTGCGTTTGTTGGCCAACAAGGTCATGGTGACACTTTTTTTTTTGTGGTATCCACACGGACGCTATCAGAGTTGTTGGACAGACGTAGTAATAAATCAAAAACGACCGCATTGGGCGTAGTCGCTCTGCACAGATACACAGATGTATAGTCGCAAAGTTCGATTCAGCAACTTTTTGCTGTTTTCAAATTTAAGGAATAAGAATTAAAACAAACACCTACCTAGAGAATATAATGAACAAATAAATTCGCAAAGCTATGACTTATCAAACCGCACTCGTAAAGCAGCAATTAAATATAAATTTTATGTTTTTTAACGCAGAAAAACACCTGTTGAGGTTTGAAAAGCATTGCACAGTTTGCGAGTCACTGTGCGGGCATCCATTAAGCTCAGCTTCTTGCTCTGTCATTATATCCAATTCGCAGTACTGTTATACAATAAAGCGGCAAAAACTCTCATGCACACACACACATACACACACATATTAATTGCCTGCTGACATGCGAAAATTTAATTTACACTCTGTAGAAAGTAACGGTAACTACGCGTCATGCTTTAAGGCAAAATTGTTTTTTTTTTTGTAAATTCTTCTCTTTTTCTTCCTTTTTTGTTTGCTTTTCATTATTTTTGTGCAGTTTGCATTGCGTTTCGTTTCCGAGCATATAACAAAGACTTTTGTTATTGTTGTTTTTTGTGTAGTCTTCCATTGTTATTGTTCGCGACTTATATTTATTGTAAAAATTTATATACTTAAACTTTTACCCCGTTTCATTGCCTAATGTGCGCCATTTTGTTTATAGCTGCTGGCTTTTATTTAATTTTTGGTATCTTTGAGCTTATAAGCGCAAAAGTGTTTGTAATGGTGTGTCGAAATATTTACATTTAAATTAACAAAAATGGCTGTTAATAAAACAAAATGGGTATTTAAGCTGAATATATTAGGGTGTTAAGACCAAGTTGAATCGTAATGAGTGCAAATGTAAGATAGAAGCAAAAGATACACAAATTTCTTAAGATTTTGGAGCAAAGGACTTGACTTGTAATATATTTAAAGACGGAAAAAATGTAATTATAAAGGTTTTTTTAAACTCATCCCGAAAAGTTTAAGCATACAACTAAGTTCTTAAAGCATTTGATTTTGGAAATTTATTTTTAAAATTATAAGACAATGTTTAAGTATAAGGTGGGGCTTCTGTGGGTTTGGTTGTTTAACACTCATAATTCGGAATAAAGTGAATGTTCTTTGAGTTAATAACTATTAAGTTTTAGTTATGCATGGCTTAAAAACCTAGAAACGCGTGAAAGTGGTACAGGCATGCTATGAATATAGTCGTTCTGCCAAAAAAAAACAATTCTGGCATCGTCAGTGTATCCGACTTGCCGAGAACATCGACGAATTACGCCTTGTTTGGCCTTAAAGCCCACAATTAAAGCGCACGGACAATTATTAGCGTTGCTTATTCGTTCAATGAATGGGAGAACAAATAAAAATAAATAAATATTTATCTTTCAGCAAAACATTCGCTTCCAAAAAACACTAAAAATTCCATTGAGTGGTATTTGCAGCACCAAAAACTCGTTTTCAAAACGAATCCGAATAAACTGTTTGGATACATTTTACAGAGCACGGCTTAACCATAACATCAAATAATTAATGCTTTTAGGCATTTTAGTTTACATAT
>JBAMAX010004312.1:0-73271 GCA_037043745.1 Chymomyza amoena
ATTTAATATAGACAAGCGAATAAAAATATATTTTTGTAGTTTCCACATGTCACGCAAACTTCAATCACGGTCTATTTAAATATTATGCTGATAACTATATCAGGCCAGCTGCTGTTAGCTGTTCATGTCTTTCAGCCATTTTCGCCTTGAGCCTCAAGTTCCTTGCCGCTTTTCTCACACAAAAACAATGCAATTAAATTTTATGGCATTTCCCCAACAGATTATATTCAACTGGCACGCGCCACTTGCAACAACCAAATCACTACATAGTTACCCCCCTAGTGCCCAGGGGCAGCTCTCTATACAATCCCACAAACAACAACAACAACAACAAAGCCCATCACACGCGCTTCACACATCACGCATACGCCGTGTCTGGCATGAAGACTAAGGCTAAAGGCTACAAAAGCGCTGAACAAATATTTGCTTACAAATATTTTTCATACTATGTCAATGCAAAATGCTACAAATAGCAGAAAATAACAAAAATAAAAATAAAAGTTTAAAAAAAAATTGTTTAAAAGTGCCACGAGCTACTCGATTCTATTATGTCACATGGAATTTTTGAATTTTATTTACTTTATCTGCTGTTGGGCTCTGCGTGTTGTGTTATCTTGTTTTGACTAGATTTTTTTTTGATTTAATTTTGTATTGTGCAACACTGTTAGCTGTTTGAAATATTGAAATTTACACCTGGGCCAACAGTGTTGGAAAGGTAAACCTTATAGATACAATGGCGTTGCTTCATTTGCTTTATACAACAACGTTTGTCATGCAAATGATTTTCATTTTCATTTGCATATTCGACGCGGTTCTTTTTTCTGGATGTGCTTTGTGTAATTGAAATTCGTGAGTTTTTGGGTATTGGAATTGATTTCTGTTGGAGCGTGTGTATTAAATAATTGAATTGTATAGACAGATAGCTGTTTTAAGGATTAGATAGATACGTTAATAGCTGAATAGAAAAAATGTGGGAAGCGTGAATTTTAAAACCGCCGAATCTATGGGAAATCGCCTATTTGTTACTTAAATTAAATTTTATTGGACTTTGGCTTATTTACAAGGAGCTCTTCTGTAATCTTCGACTCACAGTGGAGCATAGCGCCTCGAACAACCTCTTATAGCGATCTCTATTACGGGATTCACGGCAGATATCATTCCATGAGTAGCTGGCGGCTTGTAGTTCATGTTCAATGGATCTTCTCCATGTTTTTGCTGGCGCATCAACGCGACGACCTCTGCCCTGAGGGTTCCAACGAAGTGTCTGGCGAGCGAGGTTCTGCTTGGATCTCCTAAGGGTATGCCCAATCCATCGGCACTAACGGTCCCATACTTCCACTAGGGCAGGTTTCTGGTTAGCTATGTTCCAGAGATCTCCCCTAATTATAGATTAAATACAGCGATATTTGGCATGGCTCGAAAGATTTAAAAAACTCTGTTTTTCACTATGGATTTAATTGTGACTAACCTACTAGATATTTTTTAACCAAATTTTTGGCAAACAAATTTTTTTGGCAGGGAAATATTACTACTACAACTACTAGTTCTGGACTCCTAAGTGGAGCATAGATCCCCCTTGGGGGATTGCCACCTTGTCGCGGTGAGGGGGCTCATTAGGGGTAATGACTCCAAGAGCGATGCCGGTGATAGCTTAGCTATCGGTAGGGCCACCTATGCCGATTAGATCAAGGAATAGTCCTGAAGCTAAGAGCAGTCCACAACAAACCCTGATGCCTTTTTGGCAGCCAAATTGCCATCAGGTAAGCGTCTGTTTCCCCATATCAGGGGCGGATTCTAACTAAAGAATCTTTGAACCCATCACTCATTGATTCTCATAAAAGATATCAGAATACATGGAACAAAACAATAATGGAAACATGTCTTCAAGGGGTACCCGACAATTATTGGTCAATCCCCCTGCTACGGCAGCCAGCACAGATTATTTGGAGGTGCTAATTTTACGTTAAAACGACAAAACGATGAATGTGGCCAACGTTAGGAAATATAGCTCTTTAAAATTAGCTTGGGGTGAAGAACGCGTCGCAGAAGAAAATCAAACGTAATCTTCAGTACGGACAGATGAGATAAAGGTTGACTGCAATATATTTTTTATATTTTTTTCCCCCTCTTAGTACTCCTCCAGGGAGCTTAGCGCTTCTTTAAGAACTTTCCACCGGACTCTATTTGGTGCAGTTTGCTTAGCTGTGTCCCAGATGATGTTGTTTAGGAACAATACGTTTAATATTGTACGTCGCCAGGTTGCCTTTGGCCTTCCCACTCGTTTGCTTCCTTGGGGGTTCTATTCCAGAGACATCCTGACAATGCTGCTTCGATTTTTCCTAAGAGCATGGCCGATCCAACGCCACTTGCGTGCTCTTATCTCAGTTCAGATAGGAACTCCACTTGTACAGTGCTATAGTTCCGAGTTCGATATCCAGTTGGGGCAAAATATCCCGCATATAATCCTTAGGCACTCATTGACGAATGACTGCAGTTTCGAGATCATTCTGTGCGGGGTCAGCCATGTCTCTCTGTTGTTCAATAGTATAGATTGGACGCACGCATTGAAGGTTCTTCGTTATTTGCTTATTTGCTGGTTTCTCCATTTGCGGAACAAGCGTCCAAGTGCTGATCGCGCTTTGTTGAGACGATTCTCTATATGTTCATCCACTCCACCACTGGTAAAAATTGTGGTACCAAGGTATGTTCCCGCACAACCTTGGTTGGTGTGGTTGAGGCGCATCGCTTTGGCTTTGGATGCGTTTATTGAGAGTCCAACTTTGCTGGTAAGGATCTCGAGATCATTCGCTTTGGCTTGGATATCACTAAGTTTAAGAGAGATGCGACATAAAGTATGGCGTCCGCGTAGTCAAGGTCTGCCAAATGACGGGTAACCTCGCCAACTGCTATATTGAATAGTAGTGATGATATGGGGCATCCTTACTTGACACCGGTGCTCTAATTTTCCCATTGCGTAGTACCGCCAAGTTAGCATCATCATACATCGCTTTTATTATTGATACGATGTTGACTGCCACGCCTTTTCTCGCCCATGCCCGCCATATTGCTGCTCTGTATACTGAATCGAAGGGTTTCTTGAAGTCGATGAACAGAAGGTACAGTGGTGGAGTACACTATATAAGGATTTCAAAATTTGGTTATAGTAGCCTTTAAAGTCTTGAAGATCTAAGAGTTCAATTTCACATGTCTCTAGTTAGCTTATCTTGACAATTATATGATTTTTGGATTAGTTTACTTTCAGTACTCTCTAAAAAGACATATATCCAAACTTTAGTTGTCTTAGAAATGCTCGTTTCCCAAAAAAAAAATATTATTGACACTAATATTTATACGATACTAACGTCACTCAATTGGCTTGCCTTCCCGGAATTAACACTTAAACAGTATGGTATTGTATAAACGTTCCAATTGGCTTTTAATTATTATTACGAACCAATGCACAGAAAGATATCAAAATAGGCTTAAAACCTCCATATTGACAACCTCTAACACACGCAAAATCAGATTTGAAATTCATCGGCGCGTTCATGAGAACACCGGTAACACGTAAAACATAAGTTTCGTTTCTATATATAGATCACTTTGCTCAAATAACTCAGCTATCAAATTTTACCTATTCGACCGGACATAACAATTTAAGAAAATATGGAAAATAAAAATCAATTTTTTTTTACTTCTATTTAAAATTATACCGAGTACATGCGATATCTTGAATTCAAACATAATATCAAGAAATTAAAAAAAATAATAATACCGAGAACAACATTTGGATTCCTAGAAGCAGGCCCGACGAGAGATGGGGGATCGGGGACTTTTTCCCCCCGGGTCCGTAGCTCTCAGAGGGGCCCGGACTCGAGACTTATTCGGAAAGTGTTTTGCTTAAAAAAAATATAGTATATTATCAGTCTACCGGAGTTCCGGAACATAATTTTTTGTTTCTCTCATCTCACACTTTTCAACAATTATACGTATTTTTATGGGCCCTGCCTAGAAGGAATACTTTTGGAATCCGCACGGACATCTGTAAAGGAACTTAAAGCTTTCTAAGCAATGGAGTATCCACGGTTAGTTTTCGAGTCCAGACCCCTGCCATGAAGTTGCCAAAATGAGTTGAAAGCCTTATATGAGCTCTTTTATATACACTTCAAAGAAGAGCCCTCCCCCGGCGACCAAATCCTGTATCCGCACCTGATTGTAACCGAATTGCTTATTACTTTTACATCTGTCATTTGAAATTCAATTACATTTTAAGAAATTCTAACTCTTGGCTCGTTAGCTATTAGGCCAACATTTCTCGTCTAATGTAATTTGGCCTGGCTAAAATGTAATATTATTTGTAGTCAATAGAAAGCAATAAGAAAATCGACATGGTCATTAGCCATTTTGTTTACTGCCAAAATGTTGTTGTTATTATTGCTGTTGATTTCGAAAATGAAATCAAATTGTGCCACAAAATATGCCATTTATTTAATAATGCGTAGGTGGTCTTTGATTAATGTGATTTGCTCTTGACTTAGTTGCCACATATGCTATATATATCTAGGTATGTATATATAGTATATAGGTATGTCCTTATGCACTTGTAGTAGGTTGCCACAGAACAGAAATCAAATCAATTTCGATGTGTCACAAACATTTATAATTAATTGAGACATATTTCACACCGAGACATGGCAGGGCTAAAAGCTCAGGTTCAATTCTCAACAAAATGTCGGAATTCCCGAAGTGACTAGAGAACCGCAAAGCCACAACAGACAAACACGCACACACCGACACCCACACACGCACACCCACACATAAATCTGAAATATTAACCAAAAACAACAACAGCAGCAATATCTAGAACAAAAAAAAAACTCTCCTACATATTATATGAGAAACACAATAAAATCAAATTTATTTCCATGTCAAACTGCAAAAGTTTTATAAAGCGCACAAACCGCAAAACAGACACATAGAAGGCACAAAAGCTTTTTATTTCATTTCATTTGTGGCCTGGAGGGGTATTCACGGGGCTAGTCGGCGGTTAGCTGGTTTGGCGAGGGGTGCCGTAAGAATCTCGCTTGTTCTGGACTCAGCTGCACTGTCTGCGTGGTCTATTTTTAAAGGCTGATTGGCTGTTTATGTGTTCATTGTTGTTGTTGTTGTTGCTCTTGTGGCCAGTGTTGTTAACCACTTGCACATGTTTGCGAGTTTGTGTGAATGGCAGCCCATAAAAAGCAAAACAACACTAAAAAACAACAACAAAACAATGCGCAAAGAGAGCAAACCAAGAAAACCAAGCAAAACTCTTCTATTATTTTATATACAACTGGACAACAGATAACTTGACAACACCTTGTTGACTCTACGAGTGCTCCTGACGAAGCCACTGAGGTTTGGCCATTGGATTGGAATGGACCGTACAGGACCGCCTTAAACCCACACATACACATGTTTAGCTCTTTGGCCCCTTCACTCTGTTCCGTTTGCTGCTGTTCACTGCTCTGTCAAATGTTCAAGTGTCAATGTTGTTGTTAATTAATTTTCCTGACTGACTGATGCGTGCCATTGATAAGAGCAAACACACCAACACACCCACCCAGCCGACTCTGAACGACCCAAAACCGACCCGTCTGACTTGAACGCTTGACCCAATCTGAAGCCAAAGTCCAAGCACAAGTGTTGTTTGTGTATGTGTGTGTGTCTATTGCTCTAGTAATGTGCCCAATTTCGTTAATGTTTAAGATTAAGAAATAGATTTGGGGATTAATGCTAACAACAGGTTTGTCTTAGTCAGATATACTTCGATTTTATACATAAGTGTCATCTCAGAATTAGCCAACCTAACATATAAGTGTTGGTAAACGTTTGAAAACATTTTAAATGCTTATTAAAAAGGTTCGTTAGTGAAAAAAGTGCTGCAAAACGCATATTGAAGGAAGATGTTGGAGCTGACAAGTAGCGTGAAACAGTGAGTTGCAATGGAGATGTTCGAGTACGCTCAAACACACTTGCCGAAGTGCAATCAAACTAAATTTACGTGCTGCTGCAACATGTTTGAACGAACTTAGCATTTTGGGTAGTAAATGTTTTTGTTTGAACAAGTAAGATCCAACATTCTATGTTCGATATCGAACAGGTTGCTAAGTTTACGAACAAATCAAGTTCATCAGATCTCAGATCGGATTAAATAAATAATAATAATATAAGAGACACTTGTTGAGAGTTCTATCAAACCAAATTTACTTTTGACTGCAATGTGTCTGTAGGAGCTGAACATACTGTCTTCTAATTATTTTGTTTGAACATGTAAGATCCAACATTCTATGTTCGATATCGAGCAGGTTGCTAAGTTTGCGAACAAATCAGGCTCGTCAGATCGAATTAAGTTGACTCAGATCGGATTAAATAAATAATAATAATAATATAAGAGACACTTGTTCAAACTTCTATCAGAACAAATTACGAGCAGCTGCAACGTGTTTGAAGTGGCTAAGCATATTGAGGACTAATTGTTTTTGTTCGAACATGTAATATCCAACATTCTACGTTCGCTATCGAGCAGCTCGCAGGTTGCTTTGTTTACGAACAAATAAATTTAATTTCATCAGCTCGAATTAAATTAAGTCAGATCGTATGAATTAAATAATAATAATATAAGAGACAATAGCTGAAAGTTCTGTCAAACCAAATTTACGTGCGGATGCAACGTGTTTGAACGTACAGAGCATACTGTGTACTAATTGCTTTTGTTCGAACATGTAAGATCCAACATTCTACGTTCGCTATCGAGCAGCTCGCAGGTTGCTTTGTTTACGAACAAATCAATTTAATTTCATCAGCTCGAATTAAATTAAGTCAGATCGTATGAATTAAATAATAATAATATAAGAGACAATAGCTGAAAGTTCTGTCAAACCAAATTTACGTGCGGATGCAACGTGTTTGAACGTGCCGAGCATACTGTGTACTAATTGTTTTTGTTCGAACATGTAAGATTCAACATTCTAAGTTCGATATCAAGCTTGCAGGTTGCTTTGTTGACGAACAAATCAATTTAATTTCGTTAGCTCGAATTAATTTAAGTCAGACGATAATAATATTCCTGTCAGTCGCCCATGGAGGTATCTATTAATAACCGTTCGTAGATAACAGGGATCTACATTTTAAGGCCGAATCCTAGTGGCGATGACTTAAATTAATTGAGATTTTATTCGGAAAATACGGTCTGTGAGCTAACGAGAGCTGCCTAGATCTTATTAAATAAGTAAAGTGAAACTAGTTTTTGTGCGAAAGAAAGGCTCGCCTTAAAAACAGTCGCATAATTTTTCGCAAAAAAATTAAAAAATATATTTTTTATTTATGCAAAACAATTAAAAAATATTTTTTTATGTAATTGAAAGGGCTACCACTGAAGAAACTAGTATGAATATTAGATGAAAATAAGACATGCCATTGTTTAAAAAATGGCGTACGTAAAGTCGGGCGCGGACGACTTTGGGATGCCCTGTACCACTAGATTGCAATAAAATCCGGTTCCTTCACAAAAAATCAAGAACAGAAGAATTTTTTAGCAAACAATTTTTTTTTGACCAATCGTTCCTATGGGAGCTATATGATTTAGTCAACCGATTTCAATAAAATTTGACACAGTGCTTAAATACCTTAAAAAAGATATGAATGCCAAATTTATTTCAAATATCTGTACAAACAAACAAAACACATCGAATTTTGTATAAAAAACGTGTTTTTGGACCGATTGGCCCTATGGGAGCTATATGATCTAGTCAAACGATTTGGATTAAATTTAGTACAGTGCTTAGGAACTATAAAATACTCACGAATGTCAAATTTGGTCCCAATATCTTAACAAACAAACGAAACACAACAAATTTTTTTAAAAAATCGATTTTTTGGCAGATCGGACCTATGGGAGCTATATGATATAGTCAACCGATTTTGTTGAAATTTGGCACATTGCTTAAGTTCTCTAAAAAATTTCCAAACGCCAAATCTGATTACGATATCTTTATTAAAAAACGAAATATAGCGAATTTTTCTTTAAAAAAGTTATTTTGGCCGATCGGTCTTATGGGAGCTATATGATATAGTCAACCGATTTGGATTAAATTTGGTACAGTACTTGGTAACCATAAAAAACTTTTGAATACCAAATTTGGTTATGATATCTTCATGAACAAACGAATTATCCATCTAAAACCTTTTTTTGTCGAGGTCGTCTCAAACACCCATATGGGAGCTATATAATTTATACCCGATATGAAAAAAATAAAGATTTGTTGTACGCAGAATACTTGGGCTGAAATGATCTATAAATTTAAGATTTTTTTCCCTTAAGTTAAAGCAAAAGGCTTTTCGCTTTCCACATGAATAGCAGTAGGTCTTTTGTTGGTATTGACCTGAGATGGAAGGGACTAATCCATTCCTTTTTCATGTGATAGGCTCTGTCCCATACCAGCGCTGGGCAGTCACAGAGAAAATGTTTGGTTTTTTCATAGTCCTTTAGACAGAGTCTGCTCTTTGAAGAGTCCGATAGGCCAATTTTCTGTAGATGGTATCTAACAGTGCGGTGACCAGATAGGTAAGCTACCAGGAGCTGTTGGTCCGCTCTGCGAAGACCTTTTGTCTTGATTGCATTCCAGAGGTTTGACAAGCACTTTTGCTTGACGCAGCCCCGGAAGCGAAAACCAGTATCTCCTATGTTCCATTTGTTTATCATGGTATTGATTGTAGATTGTACCAATACCACAAAACGGCACAGGAGATGTAGTCAGGGGGGAGGCACCCTGTTTTGCTAGATTGTCAGCGATCGTTTTACCATCCACTCCCAAGTGTCCAGGCACCCAACATAGCAGGACTTTCTTCCGGGCGGACAGGGTTTGGAGGTAGTTATGGCATTCTTTAACTATCCTGGAGAAGATGCTCCAGGATGGCAATGCTCTAATAGCAGCTCTCGCCGAATTTAACTTTAACGAGTTTTTTTGTGCTTGATATTAATATCAAATGTGAAAAATCGGCTTTACCATGAGCATATCGTTGAAGTACTAGAAAATGCTGAAAAATGGTAGCTAACCTTTCCTGGAATTAATTTGAATATCTGTTTAAAAAATTAACCAATTTCTTTTAAATTTGTATTCTATAATCAAATGGGTCACATATAAATGGGCCACCGTACATAGCTGAGATTTAAAAGAGTTTTCAAAAATTATTGCATACTTTGCGGCTCCTGTTACCAAACACTGATGATGGAAACTGTTGGTCATGGATACGGTAGCAGAGGAAGAGCAATTTTTTTAAATATGACTAGCTTGTTTAATTTCAAAATCATTAAGCAAGGTTGTCCAGTTTTTTTTTGCGCAAATCTGACAAAAGCCAATTTATTTTGATGAAATATTCATGTTTAGCTTAAATTGGATTGAAATCATGTAATGAGCTCGCATTGAATATAAATGAATTTTTAATTACATTTGCAATTAACGCACTTATACATGAAGCCAATGTGCAATCATTTGCTGTAATACAACGATATTTTAAAAAATATACAAATTTATAGAACATATTATTGTGAAAATTGTAATTAAAAATACTTTTTAAAGTTGCCAGTCAATGTGAGTGCAATAGGCTTGAATTATTTTCAAGAACTTGGAATGCACCTTTCCAAAAAGATTCATTACTTTCTTCCCTGTAGACATTGCAAAAAACAAAATTTAGCTTTAAACTTTTTTTTCCTCTAAGTACAGAGTCTTCTATAGCTTTAAATTTCCTTTTTAAAATGTTGCTACTATATTGTACAGTATATATAAATATGTTATATGTTCTTATACGGCTTGTATAAAAAAAGTTAATTCTTTTAAAGTTCTCTATTTCGTTATATATTGACTCTTTAAGCAAGACAATAATTTTTTTTTTAGCACACAAATAAATAATTAGCAGATAAATTTCGCTTAAGATAAGTCTATACCGCCTATTGTGCTACCAAAAAAAATTACGCATACGCAGTGGAGCCATATATAGGCTATATTGGTAGACTTGGCTACATTGTTAAAAAATTTTATGCAAATGTTATTTATACGTGCTTTCCTTATCAATCCCATCAAAGTCGTGGCTCTGTGCAAGTATTTTTCGACTTTATTTCCAAAAACTAAACAATTTAATTCAGACTGACTATTCTACCGACTTTGCTTCTTGAATTCACCAATGCATTCAAATTATATCTTAAAGGACATCTTAGTCGACTCTACAGTGAGGTACTCATCACGCCGTCATCTTCAGGTGATGATGCTTTTTGAAACTTTTAGTCAAGTTTTTTGATAGAATTCTTATTAGGAAGCACTTTTCGGCCCTCTGTATCAATTTCTTCATAGCTCTTTGAAACCAATTTTTATATTTATTTTTTAACCTAAGTATTAAGAATAAAAGAAAATTATTTAAATAGTTTTACCTTTGATAGTTGCCAAATTAGACTGAACGTTTGTACCTTGAACGACATAAAAAACATAATGCGGGTATTCACAAAAGTTGGTAAATTCTAAAAATAAAAACGAATCGGCTTGGGGCCCTTTGCTCCAACAGGACTTAAAGGAAATCAAATATATTTGGGATCTACTCTTAACTTCCTTTTTCGAAATCCAGATTTTATTTAACTGTAATTTACACTAATTTAATACGTTAAAATATCCGTGTTTTTTTTAATCCGGTTGCTGACCCTTCTTTTCTGGTAAAATAACTTATGGCTGGTTTCAGATTCCTCATAGTTTGTAGTCGATTTCTCTTATTTCGTTTGCAGTCTTGTATCTTAAAACCGATAAATCGGAGTGCAATATTCCAAATCCATATCTTGTTGCGTTCTATAATTATTCAAAAATTTTGTGAATATAATTATGAATATATATCTAACTTAAAACATACTTCTAACAGAAGCTTTCCAAAAAAACATAAGCAATTTCATAAATCTAATGTCTAAATTAAATCTTGTAAATAAAATCAAGAAATAAGCCATCATCTTATTCTACATACTAAGGGGAAAAAATCAACTGCAAATATATCACCCAACCTGAAGGCCTTTGTTGCTCTGGCTCTAAATAATTTGTTCCCTAGAATTAATTCTAAGCAGGGGCGCAGCGAGGGGGTTGTGGGGTGTAACACTCCCAAACATTCAGTCGGCAAATCGGATATTTCCATAATATTCGAGCAATTAAAATTCAGAATCGGTTATTTTAAATGTATTTGTCGGCATTTTGAGGCTTTCAAAGCTCTCGCTACGCCCCTGATTCTAAGGTACAATATTAAAATAAATAAATAAATATCTAACTTGAAATTTACATAAATAGAATCTAAAAATACGAAAGAATATTAAAAAAATTAAAGCAGCTTAAAAAATGAACGCCTTTGAAGCTATTTAACAAATCGAAGTCGAATTCAGGGCGCATAAAAAATATTCGATATAATGATATCAAAACGATTTCGTATATTTTGTTCGTTTTCGTTTGCCGAAGTGGAGCTAATTAATTTCCGGTAGCAAAATGGTTCCAATCACACTAGTTTACAGCAAAATGTATCCTCAACATCTTTTATTTGTTGCCGTACAAACAAGGCACGCTAAATCCGAAAGTGAAATCCAAAAATTTTTTCATGGAATGGATTTCGAGATATTTTGAAAAAAAGCTTTTCGAAATTAAAAAGAATGTGTGTTTACTTAGTAGCAAATATCTCGGATTGTATTAAACTTGTTTTGATTATTTTAATTAGAACTTTTTTTAAATTTTTCTAAAATTTACGTAAAATTTCTCACTAAAACTTTTAAAATTTATAAATTAATGTTTTGCCAAATATTTTGGCGCTTTCATATATTGGGACATAAAAGTTTCCGGAAAATTTCAATTCCATTTAAAACTTTTTTTTTTTTTTAATTTTTCAATATTTTGAGTTTCTTTATGTTGGTAGGACTGTACTTAATGACTATGCCAAAAATGAGCGGGATCTGTGAACCAGTTTGTTTACGGCAGCTGTTAATACCAGTCCACCTCATTAGTGATCGTCGACCCACTATTGTGAACGCATTTAAGGCAAACAAAATCAACCAGACACCGTACAGTCCCGATCTGGCCCCGTGTGACTTTTTCCTCTTTCCAAAACTAAAATTGCCGCTCCGGGGAACCCGTTTTGACTATAAAACCAATGCGACGAGAGAGCTGAACGTCATCCCGGCCAACGCCTATAATAAATGTTTCGAAGATTGGAAGATGCGTTGGCATATGTGTCTTGATTCAGAAGGGGCATATTTTGAAGGAGACGAAATGACTATTGAAGAACATTAACTATTTTGCGTCTTGTTTAGAAACTCTTGAAACTTTTGTTGTCACAATGTATTTCGATTCTTAAAAATCCATTTTAAACGATTTTCAGAACAGCCTCCGAAGGCTCAATCTCATGCTCAGTCCAAGTGTATGTGCGCGTTTGGGTGTGTTGGTGTGTGTTAGATTGTGTTGCTATGGACAATTGAGTTTTCCTTTGAAGGCTGTCTGGCAGTTTGATAAACTGTTGTCTCTGCCCAGCTAATGACAGTCCTTCAATGGTCACTTCAAATGTCGAGTGTTTAAATTTTTCGAGTTGCCACAGTTTCGTTTTTAATAACATTTAGAGTGACCAAAGCAACAAAAACAAAAGTTATAAATGGCGTGCCAGGCATAATTATAAGCTAAGTATATAAGTATGTATGTATAGTACATATGAAAGGCAAATAATATTGTACGGGTGCTATTCTCCGTGTTTGCATGACCGTAAAAACTGCTTCAGCCGGCTTATTCAATAGGCAATTTCGGCATGAATTGCATGTTGTATGGCCAAAACAAGAAGAAAAAAATAAACAGCTGGTGGCAGGTGGAGCTCAGCTGTTATATACATACATACGTATAAAATTAGGCAAAAAAAAAAGTAGGAAAAAACAGCAAACCATTAGTCATATTAATCCCAGCAGAGTCATTAAGTCGTAAAAACGATGAAAGGCAAAAGAGCCACGTCAAAGCGGAGCGTTCTTTGTCTGACTCGGCCGGTCGCCTTTCATTGATATATTTGGGTCAATTTTGGCCTGTTTACTAGTTAAAGCCGCTTAGCAAACTTCTTTTTTTTGGCCCATTTACTTTGTATGTTATATAATAAGTTATAGCAATTTCTTATAACAAATGGAAACTTTTTGTATCTTTACAGAGTCGCACAATTCAAATTAAAGACCAAGTGCGTCTACACCTGACCAGCTGGTGTGTGCCGGCATTTGGCATAAACTTCCGGCAATTTTGCGCCGTAAAATATTTGCCACCAATATCCGTTCAGAGCCATAAGCCATTAGCTCATTCCCAGAGTAAGACGTGAAAAACTTTGCGCACATTTTGTCGTGACATTTTGCAGTGAGAGATGTGCACGTTTTGGTCTGGTTAAAGGAGCGGGCGTGTTCGGCCCACTGCGCTTATTTCCGGCGCACAGTTACCGCCATTTTGCATTTGCAGCACCGAACAAGTCGCCATTCTTTTTTTCAAAACCGTGTTTTCTTTTTTTTTTTGTTCTTGCTGGTTGCATATGCCAAGGCTAAGTAGTATGCGGCAAGTGCGTTTTGCTGCTCATAAAATCCTAAAACAAGAGCAACTACTGCAGTAGAGCATTAACAGCCACGCCCCAACCCCGCGCTGAACATGGAAGAGGATGTGTACACATCTGCTGGCGGTTTCTACAATGACAGCGACATAGACTCCAACGAGCGTTACTATTGGTATCCTAGAAGCAGCCTCGAAAGTCAGGAGCTGTCCTCCTCGCAGAGCCACAACCACAGTAGCCGTAGCTATGAACTGCAGCTGTCACCACGCAATGATACCAACAATGCGACCACATGGAGCACCGAAACAATTCCCATGTCCAGCTTCGATGCGAACAACTATTGGGCTCTATTGGCGTTGGTTCTGGTCTTTGGCACTGCGGCGGGTAATATACTCGTCTGTCTGGCCATTGCCTGGGAACGACGACTGCAAAATGTGACCAATTACTTTCTTATGTCATTGGCCATTACGGATCTCATGGTCGCAGTGCTTGTCATGCCACTGGGCATACTCACATTGGTGAAAGGTAAGTGGAACCATTTAGGGTGAACTTATTTTTGTAAAATACCTTTTTTTTTTGGCTCAAAGCGCTTAAATCAATTAATCTGAATTGGTATGTAAATTTAAGAGAGGTCATCTTGTTCAGGGGTAGTTGTGAAATTTAAACTGTTGAACACAAGCAGCTGGAATCAGCTAAGACGGAACGATTGGAACTCTTCTTCGTCTTCTTCTGCTTCAGTCCCCATTTGCTGTTAGGCGTCGGCGTAGCCTGGGGATATCCATCTTTTCCAATTAGGTCGGTCTCGGCTCTCTTCTCATCTCTGCCAGGATTCTACCCCTCATCCTACCCACATCCTGGATGCGATTTTACCAAGTTTTTCGGTGTCTTCCTCTCGGTGCATTGCCTTCCGTTCTCATTTCCAGTACCTGTTTGGCTTTTCTTGACTCGTCCATCCGATGTAGATGTCCGAAGCATTTTAGCTGTGTCTCCTCGATTTCTTATATAATCGACTTCTTCTGCCCTACTTCTGAACGTATTCTTTCAATTCTGACCATATCTCTCCTGATTTTTCCTGCGACCCTTCGTACGTACTTCATTTCTGTTGCCTGAAATTTACTCAGATGTTTTTCTAATAGCGGCAAACACTCGGTACCGGTACAGAACCGTGTTGAAAAGCTTGAGTTTTGTTTTTGTGCGATTGGAACTAACTTGTCTTAAGTTCAGTTTTAACCCTCCCAGTCTTTGCGAATTTTCTTTTTTAATTAAACCGAATTTAGAGAATCTTTTAACTTAAGAAAGCAACCAATATCTGCTATGTGACTGTCCTGTATCCAGTACCGTAAAGATCTAGGCTGTCTTTCTAATCTGTCTATAGGGAAAGTGTCTTTTTTTTAATAGAAACCTCGAAATGGAAATGAAAATAAAGAAAAGCGAATAAACCCTCTCTAATAAAGCCGATCAGCTATTCCCTCAACATACGAGGTGTGTTCGAAAAGTATCGCGAATTTTGTGTTTTTTTCAAAAATTATTTATTTATTCATGAATATCTATTTTATGCCCATTTAAAGTAATCCCCATGAGATATTATACACTTGTGCCAACGGTTTTTCCAATCTTCAAAGCACTTCAAAAATCTTTTTTTTATCTTGTTCAGCTACTCCTATGATGCCGTTTTTATCTCGTCAATCGTAGCGTAGCGTCGATTCCCTCTTCAGTTTAGGGAACAAGAAAAAGTCACAGGGGTGCCAGATCTGGGGAATACGCGCTTTTTTCGGTCTTGGCTCGTGCGGCAGCTTCCATTGAGATGATTGATTTTTGGTTTCCACGTCATAGCCATAAACCCACTATTCGTCACCAGTTATTACCCTCTGGAGCAAATTTGGGTCGTGGCGGAGAGAGTCCAACATCTCATTAGCAATGTTCATGCGTTGCTGTTTTTGGTCGAAATTGAGCAATTTTGGTACGAATTTCACGGCGACCCGTCTCATGCCCAAATCATTGATAAGAATCGAATGGCACGAGCCAATCGATATGTCTAGATCCTCAGCAACTTCCCTAACGGTTATTCGATGATTGGCCAATACCATTTTCTTCACTTTATACATTTTTTCGTCTGGTGCTCAGGCGTCCGGCACGCTCTTCGTCGTTCACATCTTCTCGGCCTTCTGAGAACATTTTGTACCACCGATAATCGTTACTTCGGTCCAAAGTAGCTTCTCCGTATGCCACAGTCAACATTCGGAAAACTTGATACAGGTTCTTTGATCCATTTTTTTGAATAGGTAAAAATCGAAGACGAGCCAAAACACGTGCAAGCAAAACAGCTGTCAACAATTAAGTGAGCATTCAAAATGGCCGAGCTTGTCGGCATATGTGAGAGAAATGAGTACCAACGTAACGCCACAAAAAAACCGAAATTCGAATATACGTAACCCACGAAAATTCAAAATTCGCGATACTTTTTGAACACACCTGTAGGCTGATTTTCAGATCTGTGTCCTTTTTTTTAATAGAAACCTCGAAATGGAAATGAAAATAAAGAAAAAGAATAAACCTTCTCTGGTAATGTCGATCAGCTTTTGCATCAACATGCGTTCTTTGCCAGAATGGTGCTTTTTTCCTTTCCATTGAGACATCACTATGAACCCGAGTCGAACAGTCCATCAAAGATAACCGGATCTACTTTAATCTTTTTTTTTCTATTCTCGTATTCTCTAATCTTTGAGCTACATTAGGAATGCTTAAATACAAATCAATTTGGCTTAAAATTACACCAAAAACCTGCTTACAAGTATTCCACTGTGTAATACAAATTGACAGCACATAGTCAAGTCAGTACAAAATCCAATGGAGTACATCAAGAAGCTTCATTAAGCTCATAACATGCAACACAATTTCCAAAGCCAAAACCCAATCCGCTTTTCAGCTGTTGCAACTGTTTCATATGCTGCATGCAACGGGCCAAACAAACAAGCAACAGACAATCAACACACACACACACACACGTACAAAGGCATTTGGTCGCAAATAATAAAGCTGAGTACATGACTAACCATGTTGCATGCCCCACTGCTACTGGCTGCATCTTAACGCTGGCTTTCGCCCCAGTCTCCGTCTCCGCCTGGCTGATTGCATTATGTGCGAGTTGTTTTGATCAAAAGAAAAAAACGCATGAGATAGGACGTGCTTAAGACGGGAGGGGGCTCCAAAGAGAGAGGGAGTCGGAGAGAGAGAGAGCAGTTCTGAGAAAGAGTAAGATTTAATAAGCGCAGCCCTTGCGGGTGCAGTTAGGCGCAATAGCTAAAGGAACAATACAAAAGCGCATAAAGAAAGATACGAGGTGCCTTAATGCTGGGTTTACATCGCATCAAGGTGGCTCAATAAGCGTCACAGCGCAGTCTAAACAGCTGACGTCACAATGATGTGAGAGCAGAGCAATTTTCCAAAGGAATTTAGATGGAGCCGTGCAGACCGCCTGTGTAGACAGTTTGAATTTGGAGTCGTAACAAACTATGGCCGTTACGGGAAAGTTTTATTTGTTGACGGAGTGTAGGCTGCTTTTTTTTCTTCTCAACTTGGGAGAAGGATCGATTTTAAGCCAAAAATTAAGCACTCCTCTAGCTACCAGGGGTGTCTTGTGAGTCCACTGGTTTTTCCAAGATATATCCCTTGTTCGGCATTGCAAAACATCCGCTTTGAAATTCTATGCTTACCAACGTTTAAAGCGTTAAAGATAATATTGTTGGGGAAAGCAGCGACCCTTACAATACATTGTGCCGCTTCTGCATCAAAGATATGACAACTTTTTTTTGTCAAAGATTGCAAAATTATTTGAATCATTAAATTTAAACATTTAAATTGTATTATTTTTTTTTTCCTGCATGGGTTCCTTGTAAAGAGATGGGGCACAAATTATGGTACCCATAATTTAATACAAAAGACTGTGTGCCTTCCACATGAATAGCTGTAAGTCTTTCGTTGGTATTGATCTAAAATGGCAAGGACTGATCCATTAATTTACCATGTGACAGGCTGTCCCACTTTTGCTCAACGCAACCCCTGTAAGGAGAACCAGAATCTCCTATGTTCTTCTGCATCCCATTTGTTTACCTTGATCGCAGGAGATATAGTTAAGGAGGAGGTACCCTGTCGTGCTAGATCATTAGCGTGCTAGATTATTAGAACATAGCGCGACTCTGTTTAGGGGAGACGGAAGTTAAAGGTAATCATAGGAGATATAGTCGTGGTGGACGTACGTGTCGCGCAAGATCCTCAGCGATCGTGTTTCCATCCACTCCTGAGTGTCCAGGTACCCAACATAGACGACTCTGTTTAGGGAAGCAAGAATTGGAGGTAATTAGGGCGATCTTTAACCAACCTAAAGGAGATGCTCCATAACGATAGTTCTCAATAGCAGCTTGGCTATCTTAATGAATAAAATGTGTACTCCCCTAGATCCTTTTCTATGAGTACTTACTCTGATCTCTATATAGCCAAATAGCCCTTGGCACAGAGATCCTGGTATTGGGCCCAGCGACTCCAACGCTTACTCCTTGATCTGTTTTGGACCCATTGAATCATTGTTGCCATCGGAGGTTTGTATAGGGGCAGCCTACAATCTCTACAGTCTCCCGACTTGGAGAAAAGATTCTAAATGTCTTGTCAACTTTACAAGTTCCTTGTTTTTAAATCAGAATATTAGTATAGGATAAAAAAGAAGTAGGTCAGAATGTGTGAGCCAGAGACTGGGACTGATAATAAGAAACATGAAAAAAAAATGCGGCCAAAAGTTAAACGTTAAGAGCAATGCTGCCCAATTGGGTGACTGATAATTCAGAATTGGTCGAAGATTTCGGAAGGAGCAAGTCAAGATGACTTCAAACAGAATAAGTGATAAGGGACAAACACAGTTCGAAAGATTAAATTATTAAGGATATTGTACTGTGAGGATAAGATATGGAAATAATCAGGCAGAGAAAACGTGGATCCACAAAGTTGAAATGCTATGGGGCATAAATTTTGAGATAATCCAGTAGATATTATAAATATCTTTATTAAGAAGTTCGATGGAATCTACAATACCGAGTCATCGTAAGCAAGAATAGCTCTCCGTGAAATTTGCTCCAGTTGTTAAAGGAAAGCTATTTAGAAGGCCGAGTTAGGAGACATTGGGGTATTTGTATCCCAATGTAAGCCAGGAAATTTAAGAAAAGAAGAACTACATTTTCTACAGATTCAATTTTGCTCTGATAAAGACGGTATTGATGACGCCAGAACGCAGATATAGTATGAAGAAAAACACATAAAGAAGTGTGGGTGGTATGAAAGTATATTAATTAAAGAACCTCTTTAGCTTTATTCACAATATTTTAAATATGAATTTCAAATTTAATCTTAGGATAAAAAAACTGGTCATAAACACTCTAGGAGAGAGGGGTCTCTAGAGAGAATAGTTAAATGAGGAACGGAACGATAAATGTGTTTTGATTTTTCATGTCCTCTTATTAAGAAAGAGTTGGTTGACATGACAATGTGATAAGATTAACACTAAATGCTTATCCTTAGCAGGGTATGACAAAGAGCATTTTACGTCGTCCGTATATCATAAAATTGTGATACGAAGAGACGGAAAAGTAAAATAAAAAGCGGACCTCCCAGATGGCTACCTTGATGTACCCCTTATGTGATCTTAATTACATTAAATTCGCAATCTTTCAACACTAGAGATCGTTGTTACCATAAGTCCTATAAAATACCAGAACACATTCAGGCCATTGGACTTTTGGGAGAGCTCGTTAGCCAGAAAGGGGGTAAAATAGGTCCACTTGAATCGCAGTACATTTTTACCCTCAATAATTACAATAATAATAAGATTCGCAGCCCTTAAAAATTTAATTTTATAGAAGGTTAAGTAAGTCGGATTTTGGCTAGTTGGCAGCCAAAACGTCTTGTTGAAAAGACCCTTAGAAAGCGACCTACTTGATTCTTTGTGAGTTTCTGATCCATAGCAGTAAGTAGATGTACTCTTATTACTCGGATATGTGAAAATAAAATTAGGTATTAATTATTCTTTCACGCGCTATCTTCAGTCTCTCTGATGGCAGATTATGCAGAGTACATTCGTCCCAAGGATGTGATACATAATAATACAATGCCTTATTGATTATATAATTGGGTTGCCATAGGCTTATAAGAAGAGTCCAAATAGAGCCATTTTTAATAATACAAAATTTTTTGGGCTCTCTCACAAAAGAGCGAATACTATTTATTTACGTAAAAATCATGAAATGTCGTCACTTTTGTTGAAGGAAAGGAAATGGAAACTTATTCGACGAATAAGAAAAACTTATTTACCATTCATAGGGTCGAGAAAAGTTGATAATTTTTTTAAATTTTGTGCAACAAGCAGCGTGCCACATTGAGTGGCAGTGTAAACAAGTTATCACTCTGAGTGAGATAAAGAAATGCCGAAAGACAAAAAAACGGGAAGCGCATCTAAAACAAACGGAAGCATTTTGCTTTAGTGCATCAAGCATAGCATAAAAATTGCATTAGATGCTGCAAACGAGAGAGATCCTTTGAGTTTGCCGTCGTCGCTGATGATGACAAGGACGATGCTGAGAACTGCTTGGTAGCCAAAGCTACTACCTGCTACTTGCAACCCATTGCAGTCTGCCTGCCTGCCACAGATGTTGACAGTTTTTATTTTTCGTTTTTTTCCTTTTTTTCGTGCTGTTTGTGCGCTTTGGGAATCATTATACAAACACCTGGCGCCCACTTGGAAAATGGCAAAGTGAGCAGAGTACGTTGAGTGTGTTTGTGTGTTTGTGTGTGTGCAGTGCAAACAAATGGCTGCTTGTTATATCAAGTGTGAAAAATACTCGTTTTGTAGATGGGTGGAGGCGGAGATGGGAGGCGGATGATGGTCTTGGAAAAGCCTGTTTGTCAGCTTCTGTATGAAAAGCGAATTTTGAGAGTGTCGAGCAAAGAGTTAAAAACGGAAAAGTTGAAAAATTTCAAAGAGCTTAGGAAAATGCAGACGCCACGTCGACCACAAGCCACATAAGTCAGAGCAGGTTGAACACAAGTGAAATATGAAGAGATTAGAAAGTAGATTAATGGTCTAATGTGACCAGTAGATTTGGCTTTTTGGGGCTGTTTTGGTTTGTTTGAAAGTTTTTCAAGTTGGGAATGGTCTCAAAAAAAAAAGAATATTTATTTCGCAATTTGGGTTCATAATGTGTTTTTAAAGGACATTACAAATATTACTATTATTTTGGAATTAGATGTTATAATTATAATCTTGGGATATATGGATTTCTTAAAAAGTTCGAAAATTAGCGAATCGGGTTATATATCTGGTCATAGCGGAAAAATGAGCAAAATTCATGATTTTTACAAGATATTAAAAATCAATTTTATTGAATTAACGCAATAAGTTTTAGACAGTGACTGATAAGTTAAGTGGCAGCAAAGGACGAAAAAGCTTTCGGAGACTTTTCCTTTTAGTATATTTGCATCAGACAGTGTCATCGGCCTAAAAAGTATAGTGAAAACTATCTGATCGTCTGAACGCCGCGGCCACCTTTCTTTTCCTTTTAGTTCTCCTCCAGGTAGCTTAGTCTTCAACAAGAACTTTCCACCGGACTCAATTTGGCGCAGTTTGCTTTGCTGTGTCCCAGATGATGTTGTGTAGGGACAATTCGTTTAGTATTGTACGATGCCAGGTTGATTTTAACCATCCCACTCTTCTGCTTCCTGGGGGTTCCATTCCAAAGGCATCCGACGATGCTGCTTCTGTCTTTTCTAAGAGCACGGCCGATCCAACGCCACTTGCGTGTTCTTATCTGAGTGCAGATAGGAACTTCAAACAAATAAAAACAGTTTCCTCAAAATTATTCATGGTAAGCAGAGTTGGGAAACTTCATCCAAAAGGCACTTTTACTTGTTCTACTTGAAATCTTTAAATCCAAAATATCTTATAGCTCGAGCTTCAGGGAGGAGCGGAATATAAGTGTACCAAGCCCAGCTGGCTCGATAAAGATATACACGGACGGTTTCAAGCTAGACGTCGGTGTAGGCGGAGGCGTCTCCGTTGAGCAACTCAACGTTAGAACTGGTTTTCGACTCCAGGATCACGGCAGTGTTTTTCACGCAGAGGTCACTGTAATCCAGGAGGCTTTGATAGCAATAAGAAACCTATAAGTACGGAGTAAGAACGTCTGTATTTACTCGGACAACCAGGTGGCTATTAAGTCCCTAGCTTCGATGACTTCATGCATGAAATCAGTGATTAGCTCCCGCTTGTCTCTATAGGAGATAGCTGAGCAGTTTTTAATTCACCTCATATGGCAACCAGGATATAGGGACATCGAGGGCAACTGTACTGCGGATGAACTGGCTAGACAAAGAACTACCAGCATCCACCTTCGAGACAATGAGGGCCTGGGTATACCCATGGCCAGCTGTAAACTGAAAATACGAAATTTTTCTCTTTGTGCAAACAAAACGTGGAATCGGACATCGAACAAGTGTAGGATCTCGCGGCAAATCTGGCCGACATACTTCAGTAAAGGAACTAAAGATCTTTGCTGTCTGAATAGAGTCCATTGCTCAACTGTCATCCGTGCTATCACAGGACACTGGTTGGTGGGGGATCATGCATCCAGGTTGAATGCTCCCCACCCTGACTTCTGTAGAAGCTATGGCGATGAGGAGAAGCTGGAGACAGTGGAACACTTTTTCTGTTATTGCCCTGGGCTAAATAAATAAAAGATTTAGATTCCTAAAGTCACACTTTCTTTATGAATTATCTCTGCTCTCCGAACAGAGTCCAAAATGCCTTCTAAGGTTTATTCAGGCTGCCGCATGGCTGTCTTACCTCATAAAGAGGACCTCTCAAGTTGGATGTTTTTTTTTTTAAATAATCGCTGTTTTGAGAAACTAAAAATATCTTCCAAAAAATATATATCATCCCTTCATTTTGTAAAATAAAATATCATCTAGTGAATAACCAGTGGTAACCAATAATGCCCTTTTCGCTATTCTGACCAAATTATCCGGGAACTCCAACATCACCCTTTAGACCATTTTGACAGAAGCCACACTTCCTGCACGATCTGGTGCACTTTCTGCACCAGCTGTACCAACAACATAGTCACCTCGTTGACGCTTGTTGCAAGGCAAACCTTGTAATTCATATTGACCGTCATCTCCCTTACCTCCATTGGCGCCTTTGGGATCGGTTCTGCCAGCAGGACCGGGGAAACCATCAAAGCCTGCATCGCAGATTAATCCCTTTATGGCTTTTATTGACCAGGGTTACCACGTTGCCCTTTAGAGCGATTTACACCAGATAAGCCTGGCTCGCCGTCCAAGCCTGGCGTTCCGGCGGCACCATGTAGTCCGAAATCTCCTATAGCTCCAGGATAGCCCTAGGCACCAGGAGGAACTTGAGTGACTTCGCCTACAGGCCCAATGTCTTCGAGTTGGCCGGGTATGCCAGGTTCGCCGGTTTCACCTTTTGGTCCTCTAAAACCAGGTTCACCTCTTAGGCCATCAGAGCCTTTTTCACTTTTGTTGTCATATATTTCGCTAGGGTGCGGTTAATCCTTGTCACCCTTTGCACCTTGGCTGCCAAAATCGCCAGGCTCTCCTCTTTTGAAAACAATAAAACTCAATATAATTCAAATCTTAAATATACGAGAATATTTTACTTACCAGTCAAATACAGTTTTGAAGTTACTGCAGTTCGTCCAGGCTGTCCATCACGACCAGGCAAGCCGGGAATACCATCACGACCTGGTTTGCCTGCATCACCATAATCGCCGCGAAGGCCAGCTTCTCCTTTAGCTCCATTAAAACTATCTAATCCATTGACACCGTGGTCTCCGGGTAGACCTAAGAGTATTTTTAAAAGTGCTTAGAGAATTTTTACATTTGATGTTCCTCAAAGTTGATAAACAGGTAATAAAGGATAACAACAGTTTTGAAGCTAAATTAAGACTAAGGTCCTAGAAGCCAGTAAATTTTTCAGTTTATAATCTTCTTAGATCGTGACTTATTCAAAATATACGATATATTGCAATCAGTCAAAATTTAAAAGTGGTTTAATTTTCAAATAAGATGCTTTAAAATATCATTGCTTGAAAGCAATTTAAAGCAGCTTATGTTTCAATATGCATTTTATAGTTCGAAAACTCCTCCTACATTCATTGACGAAATAATTTTGTATTGAGCGCATTCCAACTTGAAATTACATCGCTTTGATTTCAACTTTTTTTACAGCTTTAAGCTTAACTGAATCGCTTAAATATTAATTAATATCACGGGCTCTAAAGCAATTAAGAACCCTTTTCATGCCATTAATTTGCACTCAATCAAAAGTGCCAAAGTCACAAGTCAATGTGTTGCTTAATATGTAAATTCAAACTACTACATAATAGTACATTGTGTTATGTAATTTAATTTATTAAAATATGTGCACAAAATGTCGGTTAATTAATATCAATAAATGCCATTAATTTTAAGCGTTAAAGCCAGCTTATAATTGAATAGGCGACATACATGAAGACCAAGCACAAAATTTACCAACACTGAAATATAAAATAAATGTGCTTGTGTGAGTGTAAAGAAATGTAAAATATGAAATATGTAAAGTGATATGGAATAAAAATGTTTTGGCTTAATGAATTAAAAGCCGTAGCGTTGGTAAATGATAAACATAAAAGCTGCCAAAATGATAATAATAATAATAAAAGCAAAAAGCAGAGGCAACAATTTATGTTATGATATTAATAATAATAAAGGCGTAATTAATTGAGCGCAAATTGAGGGTGTAGTGATTTTTGCTTGCGCATAAAAGTAGGCAATGAAATTTTTGGTGTGCGTTTCTTTTAAGCAAAAGTACACAAACACACACACACGCATATATATAAGTAGATATGACAGCAACAAAGACGACAACAAACAAATTTATCATTATGCTGCTCTCGCTCTCTTACACTGTCTTACTTTGTCAGCTCGTTGTTGTTGCTATTGTTGTTGCCAAAAAGCATTTTAAGCGCATAATCCACAGCATAAGCTGCGACACACAGATACACATAGACGCACATAGATACTCCTGCACTTACACAGCTACAGAGGGTGTCCAGCAATTTGCTTTAAACAAAAGCTGGCAACACGCCGTCTAGAATGATTGGGATTGGGCTCGGTGCGCCCCATTTTGGTTTCTGGTTTGGCTTCCCTTTTTCAGAGTGCTCGATTTGACGCTTGAGCGCCTCGCGTGCCACACAACCAGACAGATAAATATATATATATAGATATAGACAGACAGACAGTCGGTGCTTGAGCGTACCCTAGTCTCGATCTATTTTGGGTGTCTGCATCAAGTTGTCATTTAGCCAAGTGCTCAACGTTTTTGCTTTGATTTTTACCGAGATTTTCATTTCATAGATAAACGAGCCGCAACGTAATGAGCCAAACTTTGATAACGTTTTTATTTTTTTGTGTTTATGTGCTCGGTTTATACGATACAGAATTCGTGAATTTAGGCATTCCAATTCACATCCAATGAAGTTGATACTGTCCACAAAAAAATCGTCTTCAGTTCCTTTTATAGCTGCCAAGGAGATACAAGGTGCGACAAAAGAGGGAAGCTACTATTTAACAGTCTGACTTCTAGAAAAGCTTAGGTCTTAGAGATTGGATCAGCTACAATATATTCAAGTCTACCTAGCTGTCCCGGATCAGCTCCTCACTATCACAGTCACTTAGGACCTACCCAATGATCACCTTGGGTTGATCATCTCCCTTCACACAACACCTACGCTCCTCCAAGGTGTACAAAGACTTATCAGCCAGAAGACCGACCTAGAAGGAAGTGTTCTGTAGTACATTGGAAAACTCGTTCCACTTAGAGATGGATATATGCTCTGGGCGAGATGTATTGTAGTATTCGCGGTTGACCTATTTAAGGTAGAAATCCATTCTGCGGCAGCTGCAGCCAATCCAAAGCCAGTAGTAGTCAGACAGGATGAAGTAGGTAACCAGCTAACTCCTGAGCTAGTTCGACTTTCGAAATTTCAGACCACCCTCTGGATTATAAACTTGATACTGGATATAACTGGAAATATGCTCTGTTCGAGATGTAGAACACGCGGTTGTCCTAATTAAGGCAGAAATCCATTCTGCGGCAGCTGCAGCCAATCCAAAGTCAGTAGTTGTCAGAGAGGTAACCAGCTAGCTTCTGAGCTAGTTCGACTTCTCTCTACGAAGCGACGACTCCGTAGGAAATTTCAGACCACCCATCACCCCTTAAAACTTGATTTTGAAGAATAATTTTTTTTTTAGTCCTCCGAAACGGCTAGACCGATTCTCATGAAATTTTGTGTGCTTATTGGGCAGGTCTGAGAATCGGCCAACATTTATTTTTCATACCCCTAAGAGATAAGGGTTGCCACTCCTAACATTTTTTTTTCATTTATCGACTATACCTTCATGGTGTGTTCACGGGCGCGAACCCCGCGAAGTTAGCCGCGAAGCCTTCCACACTCCTGTTTCGCGGCTTCCGCGGACGGCGCGTTACGCAATATTTTTCAATCTGTAGTTTGTCTTGACTGAACGTGAAAAAATTAAAAAAAAAAGACATCCTGTCGCCATTATAGGTTAACATTATTAGTGCACGAAAACATTAATTTCAGATACGCACAATGCCTAGAAGAAAACTACCAAATCTCCATCAAACATGGTTAAAATGTAAAGATGGCGAGTGGTTGAAAATTTTATGATGAAATTAATCCACTCATCGATCAATCGGACGATGTTTTCCAATCGGAATAGATTCCAGATCTAGACGAGCGAGCGTTGCCGGAGCCCAGCGGAGGCCGGCTAGTTTAACGATAAAATTGAAGATTCGGAACAAATCATCTAAAAGAAAAGGTTCGAAACGGAAATCTTTGCGAATATTCGAAAAAGAACCAGTTTGTAGTTGATTATGGCATATTGTAGATCTTGAGCAACAGCGTTCAGTTGGTCAAGGCCTTGAAAACTTACGCTTGACTATCTGTAGGCATTTTGTACTGGAATTATATGCTGGAGCTGGAATCGGTAACCACATTTAATAATCAGGCTTTATCCAGACCACTCTCTTGAAAATTTGTTGATTGATTGTGTTCTTATATCTATTGGCTTTGAAAAAATTCCAATTTACTTTACTAATTAAAATCATATTTGACACATCTTAATTGTTTAAAACCATATTTCTATCAAACAAATGGAATAACGTGCATAACACTAACAATAACAATAAGTCTCCAAACTACATTATGATGATATTGAATCGACCATCTTGGTGAAACATTTATATATAGTAAATAATAATGAAATAGCTATACACAAATACCAACCATTTAAAATGTTTTATGAAGTTCTAGCTATAACCACTTGTGAATTATAAGCTATAAATGCTTTTTTTTGTGGGAAATTTATAATCTTTTTGCAGCTTGTATGGTATAAAAATTTTTCGTACCTTACTAAAGAATGATTTTTAACCATCTATTTTTTTTTTTTCATCTATTCTCTCTCTAAATTTATTAGCTCTTTAGGGGATATCTATATATATATAAATGAAATGTTGTACGCTTATGATTGCATAACTCTGAAATGGCTGGACGAATTTGTCAAATTTTTTTTATTTTGTTTGTTATAGTGTGTAGAAGGTTTATAGCAGAAAAAGTTTTTTTTTTTTTGCATTGTGTAAATTGTCAGATTAACTAATGTTAATGTTTTGCGTGTTACGGGTGTTCTCATGAACGCGTTGAAGAATTTCAAATATGAAATATGCGTGTGTTAGAAGTAGTCAATACGAAAGTTTTAAGCCTACTCCGATGTAATTTTGTGTATTGGTTCGTGAGATATACGCATTTTAGTGAATTTCGTGAATATAGCATAGTAGAAAATTGCTCAACAGTGGGTATCGGACATTAAGTGCAGACAGAAGCGTAGTCGCAAAGGGATTGAAATGTAGTTTCTATGGGGCATGAATTTATTAGAGATGCGAGCTCTCTTAAGAACACTTAAGTTCGTCCATACGGCTTTTTAGAGAGTCAGGAAAGTCAACTAGTCCAAAAATCTTATGATTGTCTAGATAAGCTAACTAGAGAATCTTAAGATGTTTATACACTTTAAGAGTATTCAAAAAGTTTGGGCAGGACAACGTCTGCTGGGCTCACTAGTATTTAATATACAGGGTGCGCCATTTGAATGTGGTCGATGGAAATATTGAATAACTTGAACAATTCTCAATCGATTTTGAAAAACTATTTATTTTTATAAAATTAGAAGCTTTAAAATTTTTTCCATTTAGTTGCCAAAAACAACGTCAATCAAATGACCACCTTTATTGCGGATACAAAATTCAGCTCTTTTTCTGGCATTTTCCATGACATTTGCCAGCATTTCGGGTGATATCGCAGTGATTTCGGCTCGAATATTGTCCTTAAGCTCGTCTAAAGTCTTCGGATTGTTGGCATACACTTTGCTTTTTAAAAATCCCCACAAAAAAAGTCCGGTGCCGTTAAATCGGGCGATCTCGGTGGCCAGTCAATATCCCCCCTTTCGTTACCACACGTCCTGGGAACTTTTGACGCAAGAAGTTCATCGTTGATTTCGCGGTGTGACATGTCGCGCCGTCTTGTTGAAACCAAAAGCCTTTAAGACATTTTTCACGCATTTCTGGTAAAACAGAGTGTGCCAACATCCATCGATACCGATCCCCATTGACAGTTTCCCCAACTCTGAAGAAGAACGGACCGATGATGGTTTTTGAGCAGACATCGGCCCAAACAGTCACTTTCTGATCATGCAGTGGAGTTTGATGGATAGTATGAGGATTTTCTTTCCCCAAATGCGACAGTTTTGATTATTTACAGTGCCAGATAGCGTGAAATGGGCCTCATCAGTCATTAAAATTCGCTCCCAAAAATCGGGCTCCGAATAACGTTATTGGCGTAAGCCACGCGTCGCGGATTGTCTGTTTCCAATAATCTTTGGGTTAACTGAACTTTATATGGAAACATATCCAGATCATCTTTCAGAATCCTCCTCAAAGTAGTTCCACTGATGTTTAGTTGCTGAGACCGGCGGCGGTACGTGACAGAAGGATTCTCTGCAACACTCCGTTGAACAGCTTCAATATTTTCATTTGATCGTCGAGGACGTGGTTGATTTGAATGTGGACGGTCCGCTACAGACCCGTGATTCTCGAAATTTGAAGCTAAGCGACGAATAGTGTCACTTTTAGGCGCAGAACGACCGCGATACTTTTGACGATACGCACGCTGTGTTGCAAGAACTGAACGATTACATTTAATGAAAATTGTCACTATTGGCGTGAATCGATTCATAGTTAAAATTGTAATGCAATAACCTTTCCAAAATGTGTTCGACGACGTCAATCGGTTGAAATCTGTCAAAGTTATTCAATATTTCCATCGACCACATTCAAATGGCGCACCCTGTATATGGCATTTATAACGATGTTTATGGGATAGCCGTGGGCGTATGCCAACTACCTACCTAGTCTTAAAGTAGTTAGTGATTAAAAGCTTTAGAGCACAATTTTTTTTTAAAGATTTTTATCAGGATTATTGGAAAAATGTTGCTACAAAAAAACTGAAAATTTTTGGGGCTTTCATTTGGATTTTTTAAAGCAACAATTTCACTTATTCATGGTTCTAAAAAAAACAACAAATCAAGAATGGTTAAAAAAAATGTACTTTAGCCAAACGGATCCTAAAATATCCTTTACAATGTCAGCACAAAATTTTTTAAAAAACCTTATGTAAGACATCGTTAGGATAGACGAGGATGCTCCAGCTAGACGTGTGTTCGATGCGGTAGTCAGCGGCCGTCGGCGGAGAGGACGACGCGTTGGAAAGACCAAGTGGAAGGGGCCCTGTCTTCGCTCGGTGTGACCAACTGGAGAAGGCTCGCGCAAAGCAGAGGCGCCTGGAGAGATGTTTTAAGGCAGGCCGTAATCCGGTAATCGGGTTGTTATGGCCACATAAGAAGAAGACAAGGAAATTTTTCCAGAGCGCTCAATTCCCAAATTAATTATTAAATCTCAATAGCTTACAAGATCGCCATTTTTCTATCGTATAAACTGCATAAGGCAATTTCTATTTCGCTTTTATGGGGCTTTCTATTTTGTTATTTTTTTCTATACCAGCTTGTTGGCTTTTTGTCTAAATCTTTAAGCTACCTGTAATGTCTACAAAACTGACATGTCTATGCATGTCAAGTGAGCTAAACACGCACACATTAGTATAGACATATATATATAGTATGTACATGTGCATGTTTATTTATGTATACATAAATGTAACAAGACATAATGCCAGCTGTCGCTTGATACGCAGCAGCCAATTAATTTAGACACGAGCCTAAAAGTAGGCAAGAGCTGACATAATGAAGTTGCCAGACTGTTAAAATTACAGTCTTCCCGTGAAATACTAAAGAAACAGGACACACAGAAACCCTTTTTGCAATCAGTGTGCCATTTATTTTTGTGGTCATCTTGCTACACGTGTGTGAGACTTGTTTTTTTTCCTGCTCCTTTTTTGAGCTGTCTTTTGACTGGAACATCAATCAAGCTGCCCGACTTTGTGTATATGATTGCTCCTTGTGCAGCTATGCGTAAAAAGTCAAGGCGTCAAAGCGTCTCTAGCTGCCTTACCCAGCAAAATGTATACACATGAACCCAAATCTCTAACCGGACACGCGTTTTTGGTATCTTCTCTTACCGCCGCACATTTTAAAGTCGTTATGTCTTCTCTAGTTTTTATCGCTACTCATCCTAATCCTGCCATTCGCCATTTTGCATATGTTAGTCGTCGCGTGGCGCCCTCTACTCATTGCTTATGCAAAGTCCCTTTTGGCTGTTAAGTGTTTTGTGTCTACTCACAAATGTAGCTGTAAATCAGCCAAAAGATATGGGCGTGGCAGAGGGCAGGGAGAATGCTGAGCCAAATGGGGCAATCTGTGAACGGGTTGAAGCACAGCTGCCGATGCTGCTGTGTGAAAAATTGAGCATTAGAAATGACATTTGGAAAATCGTATGGTCGCTTGAGTTTAGTAAACACTTTTTCAGCTTAATCTGGCCAGCAGATGGATGGGAATTGTTTTGGGAAAACATAGTGATGGATTGTGGAAAAATATTAATTTGCTGCAATAGCTTATGTGTATATAGTTGAAGCTTGGAAAAACAAATATATTAAAAAATGATTTTGTCTTTTGTAAAAAAAAGGTGTAGAAAATGTTAAGGGGACGCAGCTCCTGAACTAAATAGCGTCAAAATGATTTCCTTATATCGGGTTTTTCTATAGGGACGCTACAAAAGTAGACCGATAAGGACAGCAATCAACGCCATATTTTTTCACGCTGTACTGACATTTCTCTTCAGTAAGGTTTGCCATTTCATCATGGAAAGATATACGATCCAACAACGAGTCGAAATTATTCAAATTTACTACCGAAATTCGGAGTGAGTGGCCTCAACTTTAAGAGCGCTATGTCCTATGGTCGTTATGGTCGTCCTAATTGTCCTGGCAGATCAACAATTGAGCGTCTAGCGGAAAAATTTGAATCCACAGGCACGGTACAAAATGTTTCCGTGACAGTGAGTCAAAAAAGTGCCCGGAGTGTCGAGAATATAGCTACCGCTAGCACATCAATTGAGGAAGACCCAAATCAGTCCATACGTCGTTCTCAAGCGTTGGGCATCTCTGTGACGTCGTTGTGACGAATTTTGCGAAAAGATCTTGTCCTAAATCCTTACAAGATCAAATTGACGCAAGAACTGAAGCCGCTTGACCACCAGAAGCGTCGTATGTTCGTGAATTGGGCTGAGCAACAACTTGAAAATGATCCGGATTTTTATCGAAAAATCATCTTCAGCGATGTGGCTCATTTCTGGCTGAATGGCTTCGTCAATAAGCAAAATATGCGTTATTGGTCAGACAGCAATCCACACGTACTCTACGAGTCACAATAGCAACCCGAAAAACTAACTGAGATCACCCAGAGACCATGGGGTCCATTGTGTTGCCTAATTAAAAGAAGGGGATGAATGGAATTGTAGAAAGGAAGGTATTGTGGAGGAGGAACACAAACTGTAGGACATCCCTAATCTCCTTAGCCTCTCATGTTGCCGAACCATTTTGAGGATTCGACGAAAGCAGCCAGATACACTATGTGCACATAGTCTGGACTTCACAGATCCTCAAAAATGGTTTACCCAGAAACTGGTTTCGTCTTCTAAGAAGCACCGGGCAGTCGCATAGCAGTTGTGGGATGGTTTCTGTCTCTTCCTCATCTCTGAAGCTGCGGCAGAAATTGTAATAGGGAACGTGCAACCTCTCAGCCATATTGCCTATGGTGCAGTGCCCCGTTAGAGGGCCTACCACCATCCTCTTATGAGGTTTTGACGAAAGCAGCCAGATCCGCTATGGGCATATAATACTGGACTACCTAGATCCTCAATTAATGGCTTACCCAGAAACTCGGTGCGTCATCTAAGAAGCGCCGGCTCAGTCGCATAGCAGGTGTTGGATGCTTTCTGTGTTTTCCTCATCTCCGCAGCTGCGGCAGAAATCGTGATGGGGAACCTGTAGCCTCTCAGCCGTATTTGTTGTGGTGCAGTGCCCCGTTACAACGTCATACCACATACCACTAACCTAGTCCTGTTTTATGGAACGAGGAGTTCAGATGTTCGCTTTGGATCATATCTCGGTCAGAGTGTTCAGGAGATGCGACAATCGCACACCATGTTCCATTCTGTTTCCGTCAGGGCTCTATCCGTCTCCCTGATTTGCGATACGCCGTTCTGTAATGGAAATATCCGTAACCGCAAGGTTTCTGCTAGAGGAAAGACGTTCCTGGCGCACTCGTCCGCCGCCTCGTTACCAGGGACATTTGAGTGGTCGGGATCCTAGCAGAGGGCTATTGAGTGGTGAAGAATACGGTTAAGCGCTAGCGTCGTGTTACGGATTAGTTTACTCTTTAGGGTATCCGATGACAGAGTTTTAATAGCAGCATGACCATCCACATGAATTGCAATATTATTTAGACTTCCGTCTCAGGTGACAATAAGTCTATCCGCTTGCCAGACTGCATATATCTCCTTTTGAAAAACGCTACACTAGTCGGAGAGGCGGTATGAAAGTTTCGTCAAATGCGCTCAGAGAAGATGGCTGCTTCTGTGTCCTTATCCAACTTCGAACCGTCAGTATAGATCGTCAGCTCGTTGTTTTTTAAGGGGGTTCTTTGCATCCAATCTTGCCTCTCCGCGAAAACTGCAACAAAGTTGTCGTTCTATTACTGAACCGTGGGGAAGTAATCACTATCCCCAGTCTGCACGGATACGCCGAACTTAAGTAGGATATTGCTATGACCACAAATTGATAGCGTGAGAAGATTTAACGCCCGAGTCTTGCTGCGCTTCTAGCCGTCGCCGACTTCAGGAAAGTTCCACGGTTCCAAAGTTCCAACATCCAGAGCCGCCTCAGGTGGATCGCATAGATCCGGTGATACCTAGGTAAGCTGCCCTTTGCTTTTAGAAAATTCTTGTCTTAATGACTCGATCGAGGACAAAATAAATCTAAGCTGCCAAGTTTCTTCGGATTAAGACTTTTGATTATTTTCTGTGATTTCGGAAGTATGTATAACGTAATCTTGTGGAATGATAGATTGCATTTAATGATAAATTATTATAAATACGAGGACTGCTGTTAGATTACTTCATATAGTTAGTCTTTAACAAGCTCTTGGCTTCATTACATATTAGAAATGTAATCATTATTTTGAGAGCTACATGAAAAGTCTGAAAGAATATAAAATAACAATTGGAATTTTATAAAATAAAAGTAGTTGGCAATCTTGCTTGAGTTCTTTTTAGATTTTAAATCCATCAAAAAGATTTAAAACTTTGTACATATATTTACATTTTTCTATTGGCGACTGATATTGAGATATAGGAATCCATTTTGGTTTTGGATTTACCCTTTATGTCGAAAGTAATTAATGCTTCGGAGATGGGAAACTATTTTTCTTGCTTCTCATTACTGAACTTTGTTGAAATCTTTTTAGTTTCGAATGTGCATCGATATATATGAGGCCTAGTTCGGGCTTTATGATTTAAAGATTCTTATTATTGTCATGGAAAACCAAATTTTTGTATACTGTAAATCTGTATTTAGTCAAAATTTATTTCCATATACGATCTCTGCTAGCATTTCTTTCCAACTGCTCTCAAAAAACCACAACAGCTACCACATTTTAAAAATAGCTATAAAAAATACTGACATTAGTGCCGTACTTGCTAATTGGCAAATTGCCATATTCATAAGGATTAATAATAAATAATTCCCATATATCGTTTACATAGCTAAGTGCAACGTGTATAATTTATATCTGCTGCTTTCAAGGCTATCGCATTTTCGCGATGTATTGGTTAATTGCTGTATCCACAATCATAATTGCCGCACAAAAGTATCCAACAAATATACTGCCAGTGTGTACACATCTCTATATGCACATATTGACAATACAAATGTACACTAAATGCACTTTACATGATTAATGGACAAGAAACCCATAGAACAGAGCAAAAAAAAAAAAGAAAAAAGAAAATGGCAGAAGCCATTACTTTAATAATATTTGAGTTAAATCGATAACTTGTCCAAATTGCAAATAGCTAAAGGGCACCAAAGGCACCCACACTCTCACACATCACACTCACACATACTGCCTCACACAGATACTCACTCAAACACACACGTGCATGCAAACAGAAATGAAGCCAGAGCTAAGTAATGTAAACAAGCAAACGACTTGCGAAGCAACCAACCGATTACACTACTCGTCATTTGCATAGGGCCAAAAACATTTTTTGTGTTAAATACATTTATTTTGTATTTTTTTGGATGAAAAATTGCGAACTTGACTTATGAGTTCTTTGGATTTGAAAAATAGCTTTGGCCAATGATTTTTAATATTTTAAAAATATCTACTTGGATTGAAATAGTTTCAAAAAATAAGTTGCTTACAGTATGGGCCACTGTAGCCAGATTTTGGCAAAAAGTTAACCAGAATATAGTCAAAATTTGAACAAAATTATAATTGAATATGATGTTACATAAATTAAGGTATCCTATACTTAAACATTTTAATTATGGTTACTGGTTTTTATATTATTTTATGAGCTTTTGCGATAATTTACAGAAAAAGAAACCCGATTTGCCAAGACAACAGATGGGCTGAAAAGTTCGTAGGCTTACATATAAAAGCATTTTTTTTTTGCAGAATTCGAGAATTTTATTCAACATAGCTTTCATCGAGGGCGATACACCGATTATAGCGATCTTCCAACTTTTTGATACCATTTTTATAATACGATTTCTCACTAACCTCAAAATAGGCCTTCAATTCGGCGATCACCTCTTCATTGGAGCTAAATTTCTTTACAGCGATCATTCTCTTGAGGTTTGAGTACATGTAGCTATGAAATCTTCACTCAATTTATTATTTATAAATATTACTTCAGAAAAAATAATAAATGTTAGTTTAACAACTTTTTAGTTTTATATATATTCGAGTTATTAAGTTTTAAGATTTTGTTAGTTTTTTTTTTATCATTTGGCAAATTTGTTTTAAGAGTACCTCCGACTACCGATCAATATTTGATCGAAAAAATTATTATTAAATTCCTTAAATATTAAAAAAAAAATTTAGTTCCCCACGATTTTCATAAATCTTATTTTCAATGTAAAAGTTGAATTTTAAAAAAATAGGAACTAAGATTTTGCTAAGTTCGTAAGTTCTTAGCTTATTGCTTTAATAACCATTTTTCCGAAAGGTTCTAAAGTTGTACAATTTAGTTGCACAATTTGAAATTAGATGCAGGTTTAGAAATTTTTTAAATTATTATATTTTACAAGCAAATTCAAAAATTCAAATATTTATTTTTGAAAATATTGTTTCCCGGACTACACGAGAGCATGGCGAAAAGTGCGAAAAATAATCACTTTTAAGAACCAGACTGATTAGTGGCGTCTTCTTTTTGTAATTGGCTTGGAAAACTGAAACTGTTTGGGGCTATAACTCCAAACCCTTTCAATATTTTGGCTATTGACAATTTTTTTAAAGTATCTGGAGCTCATATTTACCTATCTGTAAAATATGGTCCAATTCCAAGTAGCAGTTTGTTTAAATTAAATTCCTCAATTTTGGTAATCAAAAAAATCTGAGAAGACTTAATCTTCCCAGAAAAATTATTTAATTCTTTACGAATACTTGTGCAAAATTTCAACATACTAAAAAAATGTTGTATGGAAATGTCCAGATTTTTCGTCAAAATATGAGAATCTGTGCCCACAGTGCAGTGAAAATAAATTTTCAATTTTTTGATGTCGGGGTTTGAGACGACCTCGACAAAAAAAAAGTTTTAGATGGATAATTCGTTTGTTTATGAAGATATCGTAAACAAATTTAGCATTCGAAAGTTTTTTATAGTTCCCAAGCACTGCACCAAATATAATTAACTATATTTTGACTATATCATATAGCTCCCATAAGACCGATCGGCCAAAATAACTTTTTTAAAGCAAAATTCGCTATAATTCGTTTTTTAATAAAGATATCGTAACCAGATTTGGCTTTTGGAAATTTTTGGAGCAGTTAAGCAATGTGTCAAATTTGAACAAAATCGATTGACATAGCTCCCAAATTGCCGATCTGCCAAAAAATTGATTTTTGAACAAAATTTGTTGTGTTTCGTTTGTTTGTTAAGATATTGAGACCAAATGCGGTATTCGTAAGTTTTTTATAGTTCCTTAGCACTATACCAAATTTGATTAAGATCGGTTGACTATGCAATATAGCTCCCATAGGAATGATCGGTAACCTTACGTATTTAATTATTGTTTTTTTATAATTTATGCACATTGATTTGGGAGCTACTGGAGTTATAGGCAAAATAAGTTCGCTTGCAATCTAGTTTTCCACAAATTTTTTACTAAATATGAGCGCTTTTAAAAAGGTTTGGAAAAAGAAAGTCATCAATATCGGTATGTAAATTAATAATAATAATAATGATTTTTTTGGATACCTACAGGTCCACAGAAAACCAATTCGATTTCAATTCCAATTCTTGGTGCCACAGACATGGCTAACAAGGGTTTTAAAAAAACCAATTCGATTCAATTTCGATACAATTCCAATTCTTGGTGCCACATACCTGACTATGAGCGGTTTTAAAACCGTTGTAAGCCATGTCTGTGGCACCAAGAATTGCAATTGCATCGAAATTGAATCGAATTGGTTTTCTGTGGCACCCCTGCTAGTGTATAAATTTTTTTTTAACTGCCTAAAAACTTTAGTAAAAAAGACTATTAAAAAAAAACTGCTTACAATTCCCAACTGACTTCAAGCGATGGCTGGTATAAGTCTGCACTTTTTAATTTATAATATGTTTATTTGTTTTAATTTGGATTGATATTGATTGTTTATATTTTGGTTATTAATATTTTCTGAAAGTATGGATTATAAAGTAAATTACTTTTTTACATTGATGAGCCTGTTTTTTTATTTTTTATTTAAGCCAATTTATCTCGAATTCTATAGTTGTACCGAAAAAACTTCATAGGCAAAAAATTGTCAAAATTGAATTTAAAATTTTATTTGTAATGGAAGGTATACCTAGTAGTTCATATGATTAACCGCCACTTGCCTTTTTTTTTGTTTTGGTGAATATCCAAAAATTGTAGATCTCTAAGATATAAAACTTTATTTTATATCAGTCTTCCAAGTTCGAACGTTTTAAAGCATGGAAAATTCAATATCGTCATAAATTTTGTTTATATGCTTTAAATTGAATTTAAAAATAAAGGTTGTGCTATTCAAGTGAATCGGAGTGTATTACTTCCAAGCAGCTAGCGGGCATGACACGCACACAGCCACAATTATATAAAACGAACTGAAAGTGTATTGAGTCAAGCCAAAAAGCCATTGTATATCTCTGAGGAGGGCTCGTGTCTTGAGTTTAAATACACTGAGAGAAATTCGATTGTCAAAAGCATTTTTTGACAAATTAACACTATGATTATGGGATGTAGCAGCAATCAAAAGAGACTTCTGGTTCTATGGCTTTAGGTATCAATTAATATAGTAAGAAATTATATAGACCGAAAGTCATTTTTCGATTATTTCATTTACCTTTTTATTTGGGTATATCATTTGTAGGGTCTTCATAAAATATTTTTATCTTGACATAATTTGAGAATCTATAAATATTTTAAGGGGTTAGGCCATCTTCACGACCAAAAATCAATGCATATATTAGGGATTTTTTAAATGAAAACCGAAGAATATTGAGCAAATTCATAATAATAGTTTCAATAAGTATACATTAGTGTGCTTATTAAAAATTTCTCGAATATTTCGAATGGAAAAATAACGTCAGTCATTGGAACGAAGCCTCTCCAACAGGTCAAGTGCAACTGGTACGCAGTGTAGTGGGCACAATTCTCGACTGATTGCAATGAACTATATTTTTTTTTTATTTATAAATAGGTAATGAGCTATTAGCGTGACATAGGACTTTGTCTGAAAACTGCGAACGATTCCGCCAAAAATCACGTTTTCATCTATGTTTCTGATTGTTCTAATTGTTATAAAACAAAATATATTCCTTCTCACGTGAAAATCCTACGTCACGCACATGCTGATAGATTCCCGATAATTTTGGTTTAAAAAACATTCAAATCGTTTAAGAATTGTAGCATTTCGAGAAAAAAAAACGATTTTACAAATGTTCAAAGGGGGCGTAACGCCTTAAACATGATTAAATTTATTTTTCTATTCCTAAACTTTTTCTACGTAAGGTAGAAATGCTGACAACGATTTTTTTGTGCATTAGTATATTATTAAGAATTTGTTCTAAAGTTTGTAGAATTTCTGGAAACATTGGAATTGTATAAGGTAATAAATTGAGGTATGTGAAAAAGATTATGTTGTGTTTCAAACGACCGATTATCGGATATCCGACCAAGGTTTTGCATTCAAAATGAAAAAATAATATTTTAAAAATTAAGAGGGTTATGAATGTTGTTTTGAGGAAGTAATCAGGCATACTAAATTGGTTATTAAAAAAAATGACGTTGATAAGAGAAGGCGTCTCAAATTTTTTTTCTAGAGCTTTCGAAGTTTTCATCCTTTGTAACAAATTGGTTATCTGAAGCTTTTACACTACTTCTTAAGATCGAGGCAAGATATCGTATGCATTATGCATATATTTATTATACCTCCTACCTTATGGTACAAAGAGTCTATTTATATTGTGCAAGCCAAAAATATATAGAAGAAGTTTTCGAAGATGCTCCAAAGTTACCTAATACATAGTATAATCAGGTGACTGTCCGTCCGTATTAGCACGTCCAAATTTTTGATCAGATATGTTATTGGGGGTTAAATTTTATAGCTTCAATAGGGGGTTTCAAAGTTTTAGATGAATATTTCAATTGTGAATTCATGAAAATATCGTAACCAAATGTGGCATAACCAAATTTTATCGAAATCGGTGAACTATTTATATCATATAGCTGTGCTTATGAATACATTATGAAATATATTTCAGGGTTCTGAAGCAATGTCATCATCAATTCCTTTATCTCCGGTTGCAGCCTAGGGCCTCAATAAAGCACTTCCACCTGGTTCGGTTTTTGGCTAGCAATTTTAGCTCATTCCATGATTTTCCGCATTCATCGACTTCTTTTTGTTGCGACCTCCTCCATGTTGTCTTAGGGCGGCCCCTTTTGCGGCTTCCTTGGGGAGTCCAATCAAGAGCTTGACGGCAAACTTCCTTCGCATTCTTCCACAGTGTGTGGCCTATCCATCTCCATTTCCTTAGCTTGATAGTGGTGGCCATGGGTTCCAGATTGCACTTTTTATGTAGGTCGGCATTGCTGATGACGTTTGGCCACCACACCTTAAGAATACGCCGGAGACATCTATTCACAAAACTTTGGATTTTTCCTGTTAGAATGTCGGTTACAAGCCAGGTCTCGCATCCATACAGCAGTTCACTGAGATGACGTTTGATTTAAATAACCTCATTTTGGTTTGGAAGGATATTTGTGACGAATTCCAGATTTGGCGCAGTTGCGCATATGCACCGGTTGTTTTGTTTATTCTGGCCAGAATATCCTTTTCAGCACTGTTCTCAGCGGATATTATACTGCCTAGGTATGTGAAGTCTTCAACTTGCTCAATCTCTTTGCCCTGTAGCATAAACTTGTTTTCGTTATTGGCTGTTTATTTTCATTGACTTGGTTTTCTCGATGTTCATTTTAAGGCCAAATTTTCCCGACTCGGGGCACAGATCATCTAGTTTTGTTTGCATATCTGAGTGCTCTACTGACAATAGGCAAATATCATCCGCATATGCAAGATCTTCTAGGTGTTCGGTGAAGTTCCAGTAGACGCCTCTTCGCTTGCCTTCAATGGAGTTATGTTAGATGTCATCAATAACGATCAGGAAAAGAATCGGTGAAAGTAGACATACGCATAGTCTAACCGCTGCGCTGGTTGGGATGCTATTCTGCACCTGCAATCCGCATATTGTGATCTGGTTAGAGCTATAAGCTTCTCCGGAACACCTCTGGATCTGAACGCCTCCCATATGCTATCGCGATGTATACTGTCAAAGGCCGTGCTATAATCAACGAAAACAAGTTGAAGAGTCGACTGGCACTCATTCATCAGTTCAACTATAATGCGCAGGGTGCTGATCTGGTCAATACATGATCGACCTGGGCGAAATCCCGCTTGCTGTTTCCTTAGCGATTGGTCGAGTTTTGGTTTGATGCGGCTTAAGATGATACTGGACAGTACTTTCGACGTGATGGATAGAAGCATGATTCCACGATAGTTTTTGCATTGGAAAAGATCGCCTTTCTTTGGACAGGACCACCAGGATACCTTGCGATCAATCCTCGGGGATCTTCTCTTCCGCCCATATAGAGTTGAATAGTGGTAGTAAGAGTTTCGCCGTGTGCTCAGGGAACGCTTTCAAAACTTCAGCCTGGATTCTGTCGTAACCTGGCGATTTGTTGTTTTTCAGACTTTTTATTTAATTAATTAATTAATTAATTAATTGCAATGTGCTGGTAAAGGGTATCCCAAAGAAGCCCTAGCGCGACTTTACTGTACGTCATCTTTTGTTCGATTTAATTTGGTGTTCCCAGCGCTTATGCTCATTGATATTCAGTTGGACGGTCAGTTGGGTAGATTACAGTCTATCTCAATATTTTCTAAAAGTTCCTTCATACAGTCCTTGATTCACAACCCAACCAAAAAACTCTTATTTACTAGTAATTGGCATAATTTCTTTCAGTGCACGTTTGGTGTAATTTTTAGTCCCTTGCCTTGGACAGTCAATGCCACAAATTGTACATAAACTTAACATTGCAACATGACCAAGACCAAAGTCAAAGGCGAAGCTCAGCCGAACTCGCCAAATGCAACAAAACAACAAGGAGCAAGTTATTCAAGTCATTTGCTTTGATAGCTTTTTTTAGAAAACCTAGTTTTCGTTTCGGTATACTCGGACTAGGTGGTGGCATGTGGCAGGTGCCGGCACCTGCTAGGCACTTGTGACACATACTCGTTTGAGTGACTGTGACTGCGTGCGGCTAAAATAAGGGTTAAGGCGCAGGCAGGAAACGGAAGTTGAAAATGCACTTGGCAAATTGTCTGCCTGCACGCACTGGTGTGCGTGGGTGTACTGACTCAAGGTCCTTTTAATTATTTAAATATCGATTGTTTTGCCTTTGTTTTTACTTTTGATTGGTTTTTCGCCGCCATTAATTAATAATTTGTTTACCAGTTGCGTCGGTTCTTACTTTTTAACGCAAATGATATTATTTAATAATTTATTACAAAGTTCTTACAATAACTATAAATAGCAACGAGACTTGCATTGACATTCACCGGCCATTTGTCAACACGTAGCGGCCAAGGTCCGGAATTGTCCTCCAAATGGCCGCAGGTTCCTTTGTAGCAAAGCGCAAAGTAAGTGCCGTGTAATTTATATGCCTCTCCTTCCTGACACTCGTTCTGTTGCAAAGAGTGCGAAAATTGCCCCAGGAGTGCAACGGGTCCGAGCAAGTAAGTTGCAAGAAGAAAAAAAAAATGAATAGAAAGGAAAAGAAAGTCAAGGCAGAACATGCAACTAAGGCAGCTAAACATTGCAGCTAAGTTGCATTTAATCACAAAGTAAGAAAGTGCCCCAGAAGAGGATACAATTTAAATGCTCTTAGAGTAAGTACATCAAGTTTGTTAGTCATTGCAAGGATCTGTGCTGTTGATTATGTATATATATATGTTGTAATTGTTTTTTAGTTCAAATTAATATTTTTGAAATTGAAAATATTTAAAAAATTACAAAAAACAATATTTCATGAGTATTTGCCGATTAAAAATTCTAACTTTATAATACAAAATTCTTTATTATAAACTAATTATAAAAATTAAAAAACACCCAATTCTTTTTATAGGATATGAAAAAACAAGCTCTGCAAAGATTTTTTTACACAATTTTATACGACTTAGCACAGGGCCGTAACCAGCCATAGGGCCCGACGGGCCCGGGCCCCCCTCGAAATTCAGCGAATCCTAACATTTTGTGAAAACATCATTTCAGAGAGACAGTTTTCTTACAATAACCGAAAACTAATGATTCGTGAAGATTTTGTAGGATTTGTACCGATTTACAACCAGACTTCTGAAAAAATCACTGAAGCTATCCAGAAACGTTGTGAAGAGTTGAGCCTCAAAATGGAAAAATGCATTGGCCAAGGTTACGATGGAGCACGTAACATGTCCGGTCATGTCAGTGGCGTTCAGGCAAGAATGAAGAATATGTATCCATTAATGATGTACGTTCATTGTTATAGCCATCGTTTAAACCTCGCATTGTCAAATGCCATGTCAGTCCCACCTGTTCGGAATTGTCTTGGGATTGTGAGCAACATCGTGAACTTATTTAGGAACCACGCGTATGCGACGAAAATTCTTCAAGATCTCATCCAAAAACATGCTCCAGAGAGCAAAAAGAAAAGGCTTATTCGCCTTTGCGAAACAAGGTTTATCGAACGACATGACAGCATACTATCTTTCGTAGAATTGTTCCAAATCATCCACATGGGATTAGAAGAAATTTCAGAAAAAACGTGGACTATTTCGAAAACTGCGGCCTGCTTACTTGCAGCAGTTCAAAAAAGTGAATTTTGTCGTCAGTCTCTTGGTTTGCAACAAACTTTTCAGCTTCACGCTTCCTTTGTCAGTTCAACTGCAAGAAAAGTCTCGTGATCTAGCATCAGCAGTAAAACATGTTCACGAAATCGTGAATGCGCTTCAAGAAGAACGAAAAACTGCAGAAGTATCCTTTAGCGAAATTTTTATAGCAGCTGAAAAGCTTGCAAAAGCTACATTCGATATAGAACTGAAAATTCCGAGATTGACGATAAAGCAAACAACTCGTGCAAATTATCAAACAGACTCTGTTGCATCGTACTTCCGATCTGCGGTTTTTATTCCTTGCCTCGATACATTGATTCAGAATTTAACGGACAAATTTCTAAATGAGAACGCAGTAATCTTATCAGCCTTACAAATACTTCTCCAGCTACAATTTGGGAAAAGGGTAAAGGTGACGATGGAGGAAGACGGCTGGCGTAAAGGCCTTATACCCAGTCACAATACCTATAACCTATTCACTGACGGCTCAAAGATGGAAAAGGGCGTTGGTGCTGGAGTATACTGCTCCGAGCTTAATGTAAGTCAAAGTTACAGGCTTCCGGACCACTGCAGCATCTTCCAGGCTGAAGTATTCGCCGCAATGAAGGCGGCTGAGTTGGCATGTACCAACACTTCAACTGGAACAAAGATTAATCTCTTCATAGACAGTCAAGCCGCTATCAAGGCTATTGTATCGCACTGTACATCCTCCTTCCAAGTCCTTGAATGCCAGGCAGCCATCCAGAGATTAGCTGCGGCTCGTAAACTGCATATCTACTGGGTGCCTGGACATAAAGGCATAATGGGGAATGAAATGGTGGATGCAATTGCCAAAAGCGGTGTTGGGCTTCCGGAGGGACAAATACACGACGTACGCCGACCGATAAAACACCTCTACGTTATGCTGGAGTGCAACGTGAAGCGCAGAGCTGAAGCTAGATGGAAAAATCTAGACAGCTGTCACACAGCGAAAATCATGCTGGCTCATTACGGCAGGAAACAAAGTAACTTCATAATGAAACTCTCACGCACTGAATGCAGGACCATCACGGGTGTGCTAACAGGGCATTGCCTCTTAGCGAAGCATGCGCATAGGATGGGACTAACGGCAAGCGAATCATGCAGGATCTGCAGGGATCCAGAAGTCCCTGAGACCCTAGCACACGTACTCTGCGACTGCCCAGCCATCTCTAGACATCGTCTGACCACCCTAGGAGAACCAGCGTTTGTCGGTCTAGAAGAGGTGGCCAGGCTACAAGTTGGGCGGATACTTAATTTCGCTAAAAAAGTAAAATTTTTAACTGACCATAACGTTGCGTAATAACCTCGAATCTGGCACAGCTAAGGACCAAAAGGTCTATGCTAGGCTGCACTCTGTTGTGGCCGGCCAGCGTAACCTAACCTAACCTAACCTATCTAACTGTTGTAGTGAAATCTTATAAACAATATTTAGCGCTTTAGAACTAAGTCGTGAAGGATTTTTTAACATAATGAGCTTGGGACTTTATTACAAGAGGATTGATAAAAAAAAACTGTTACAAAATTTAAATTTTTTTGCTGAAAAGGCATAAATATATTTTTTTTTGGAATTCGCATCAAGTTCATATCATCTTCTAAAATGTATAATTAAAAAAGGTAAAAAGATCATCGCTACATGTCATGGCGTCTTGGATGGCCTGTATGATGACTCTCTCCAAATAATTGCTCGGGCGAAATTTTTCCTTCCAGGTCATTTCGGTCAATAATGGCTCTCTGAAGTTCCGGCTTAGAGAATAGGCTTGCCAAACTATTATCTGGTCTAGCTCGCTTGTTCCTCATTGCCTTGGTCCAGTCATCTGATCTTTGCTATACAATTTTCAAATTGTTCATCTAAAATGTACAACTTTTGATAAAATGGATCTTAAAGCATACTTTTAGGCTAAAAATTTAAAATAAATCAATTTCTGTTTGGCTTATTTTTAAAATTTAACTTTTAGATAGAAAATTCAATTTCCTAAAATCGTGAAGAATTACATTTTCTTTTAAAATACATAAAGAAATTTAAACATTTTTTTCCCATCAAATATCAAGTGGTAGTCGGAGGTATTCTGAAAACAAAGTAGTCAATTTTAAAAAAACCAACAAAATCTTTATAGCTACGCTCATATATATTCAAAGTCAAAAAGTTTTAGAGCTTAATTTGATTTTTTTTTTCTAAAGTAATATTTCTTAATAATAAAGTGAATAAAGATTGCGTAGCTATAGGTATCATAGTAAATGCAGTTTTTTTTTGTTTCTGTAAATTATCGCGAAAGCTCTAAAATACAAAATGTGAATTTGATCTCCAATAACTCAAAAACCAATTATGTACTCATAATATATGGTTTTATTTTTTTTATTGCTTTCATAAAATTGTAAAATGTGTTAATAATTTTTCCTTTTTTGAATCTATACTTGCAAATAGTTTAAAAATTCCAAAAACGTTTTAAAACATTTGAAAAAATTAGAAAAAAAATTTCGATTTTTTAAAATTAAAATTTAAGAGTGATCGTAACTTTAATCAAAAATAAAATAGATTACATTTTGTATGCGTGAATTCGATAATCGATAACTTCTATTTGTGAGGTAGGTAGATATTCTATAAATATCTAAAGAAATAAGCAAACATCTTGGAATTGATAGATAATAATCTTAAACTTGGTATAAAAATTTATTATAATATGTTTTTCTATAGATTTTGAAAGTAGCAGGACCGCGTCTTAATATATTCAAGGCTCTCATGTGGTTTTTCCTAAAGAAATTTAACGAATGCTTTAAATTTTTTTTTGTTTAAATTCCCATAACCCTCTATAGAGTAAAACTATCTATAAAAAATGTCTACGACATTAAATTTAAATTGCTTAAAAAAAACTTTAACGTTCTTAAGAAAAAATTCTGCACTTTATTTAAGTTACAATTTTAGTTTTTTTATGATTTAAAAAAATTATAATTATTGAAAAAATAATTATTGAAATATCTTTAATTAATTAATTGCTTACGAAGAATATATTTCGCGTCGATTAATAATAATCGGAAATTAAAAAAAGAAATTACGAGGATAAGTTAGACATCGTCAGCTACTTTAGGAACTAATATGACAATCGGACGAAGTTCATTTTGTAAACTTCTAATGGCCATAACTCGTAAACTAGACGTCCCAGAGTAAAAAAGATTTCGGATTCGTATCAATGGCATCGTCAGCTGCTTCAGGAATCAATATTATGCCAAACGGTCCAAGTTTATTTTTCCACCTTCAAATGGCCTTAATCTTAGAGCAGAAAGGAGCTCAGATTCCTATCAATGGCGTCGTCAACTACTTCAGAAAGCAATTATATGCCAATCGGACCAAGTTTATTTTTCAAAATTTCAAATAGGCTGAACTTGTAAACTAGATGTCGTAGAGCAAAAATGAGCTCAGATTCGTATCAGTAGCATCGTCGCTACTTCAGGAACCAACCGGATATATTTTTCCAATTTTAAGTGGCCAATACTCGTAAACTAGACGTCCTAGAGCAAATCTCTATCATATCGACTTAAAAGTGCCTCTCTTTACCTATAGTCAGGATATACATTGCTGAATTTAAAAGTTATTGATAGGATGACGTCATACTGGGCAATCTTTTTTGGGAGAAGTTTTGAGTTTAGGAGCATCAATCTGAATTTTCTATACCTGTTCGCCATTTGAGGATTTCTGCATAGGCTCCTGTTAGCCTTTTTGACTAAATCGTCTACTTTTTATAGTGTATTTAAATTTCGGCTTTATATACCAATTTCTGTCTAGTCCTAGCTTAGCCAAGAGGACCGTCAACTGTTACAGCTTTGCGTGGGTTGCAAGAGCTGTTAGGAGGGACTTTAGCTGCTTGGGGCATGCAACAACACTCACATGATTATTGAATTGTCAACTTTGTTTGTTGTGGCACTTTTAGTGTTAAATTTGCATGGCAAGCATCATAAAAAGTTAATCTAGAGAGAGAGCAAAGTACTGTTGCGGATGTGACAACTTTTATGCTTCAATAATAGTTTGTCATGAAAATATATAAAGTATACGACTCGTGGGCGGCTTTTATGCTATGAGTACTTAGCATGGGTCATAAATATTCTCAGTTGCCTGAAAATAAATACGAAATTGGTATTTTATAAACGAGAATTTGATGCTATAAAAAATGATATAGAATTTTTTGCAGGCGGTGCAAAAATTCAGACTTCAAACCAAGAGTAAGAGTCAAATTGGAACAGCTGTGAGCTTGAGAGAGCTGCCCCTAGTCAGACAGCGTCACTTAAGTGACAGGATATTAAATGATAACAAGCTAAGGCAGGGTATGACGAGCGGGGTGGTGACGACAGCACTAACAAGATTTAGACATATACATATAAAGAGCCAACAAACAGGAGGCAAACTCAATTTTTTTTCATGGTGCAGAGCTTTGCCTCAACTCCTGTTTCGGTGGCCTCAGCTTGAAGCCAGGAGGCAGCCGGCTGCCTTAGCATTAAAAACAAGCAGAAGCTATTCTCAATGCGAATACGATACCAATGTCAATGTCCAACCCGGGTGGGTTGCTCGGGTGAGCATTTTCACAATATCCCAGCAGTTCGTTATCGCATTTTGGCATGTTATTGGCATACCTCTGCGTGTTACCTGCGCCCGTGCCGGGCCTCAGTAATTTAATGCCACTAATAGAGTGACATAACAAGGATAACTCCAATTAGCGCTTGTTTTTTACGTTTTTACCGCCTTTTATTTTTATGTTTTTTCTTACATTTTTCGCCATCCCCCATCTCTCTACTCGCTTTATGTGTGCTTAATGGCTATATGAAAAATTTTAACAACGTCGAAAGATATTTTCAGAGCTGTTATACATTTTTCTCTACATTTTCTACATTTATGTGTACTTTACCATATTAAATTGTCAGGATTAAACAGCTGAGATCCAAATCTCCGGGATTATAAGAACTAGAGATATTAAATTTTTATAAAATTTTGAGATGAAAAATTAAAAGATTTTTTTATTATATTTGAATTTTTGTATTTTTGCATTTTTGCATTTGAAGACCTGCATGCAGTTGGAAAATATAATGATCTGATTATGCAGAGATGATCCAAAGACAAAGCACAAATCTGATGAAATACCAATTGATCGTTTCACGATCTTCTTTTTTTTACTTAATAGAAGGTAATGCAACAACCTTCGTGATGATGCTAGGCGCTTTCAGGGAGATGCACATATCATATTTAAAAACCGATCATCTTCTTTAATCTTTGCCGGCTCGTCATCAACATCAAATCATCTTTTAGTTTGCTATTTTTTGTCATATTTATTCGTCAAACACTTTGGTATAAGTCATTAGGAATGCATCATCTCGAATAACTATCCTCTAAGCTCATGAAAAAATTGCATAAACGTTGTATGATTGAAAAGTTTGTTAAATTCCATCTTGAAATTATTCAACGTCCTTAATAACTCAATTGGCATAGTGAATAAGCTCTGATTTAAAAACCGATCATCTTCTTTAATCTTTGGCGGCTCTTCATCAACATCAAATCATCTTTTAGTTTGCTATATTTTGTCATTTTTATTCGTCAAGCACTTTGGTATAAGTCTTTAGGATTGCATCATCTCGAATTACTATTCTCTAAACTCTTGAAAAAATTGCATAAACGTTGGATGATTGAAAAGTTTGTTAAATTTAATCTTGGAATTATTCAACGTCCTTAATAACTCAATTGGCATAGTGAATAAGCTCTGCGCAAATTATCATCTTAATTTTTTATCAACTTTATGAAAAATTTTCATGCAATCAGAGCTGTGGCGTAAATTATTAGTTAATTTAGCTTTAATTTCCATCTAAAGTCTTTTGATAACCTTGACAACTAAAATCTCGAACATATCTCTAAAATATTGTTTTTGGATGAAATTTTATTCAAAGGAGATCTCTCTTATAAGAAACTACTGAGCCCGGCAGACGTTGTTCTGCCCAAACTTTTGAATACTCTTAAAGTGAATAAACATTGTAAGATTCTTTAGTTAGCTTATCTGAAAAAATATAAGATTTTTTGATTAGTTTGAAACTCGATTCAAATTTGCACCATTATTAATTAGTCAAATGTCGCGGATCTGTCTTAACCGACTTCTTTCACGTTCATTGCGATCTTCACGTTCATGGGTAGTACGATTAGATTGAAAATTAATTTGCTTCGTTGCATTTCTTCCAGTTGAATCGATCGATTAGAAGACGGCATTCCTAATTGTCCTAATGCCTTGTTAGTCATCACCAAGCATAGATCTTCAATATGAATTAAAGCTTCATTGTAAACTTCCGGCGTAAATTCCATCTCTGGCTTACGTTTTGCTTGACTTACTCGAAACAAAATATATTTCTGATAAATAATCTTGATATTTTATTCACAATTCAGGTGGATTTGATGAAAAACATGTTGCCAAAATAATTGCAAATAGAACACGTATTTGATATGGATGAGCAGTAATAGTAGCATCTGCTAAAGTTTGATCCCAGTGCAAATGATGTGCCTCTCGATACTTTACGCCATTCACTGTTCTCAACGATTGAAACGATGTTGTACCTCGAACATTGATTAACAACAATACCAGTTTTTGTAATATATGGCAATATACACACAAAAACCGATATTCATAAAACTGCGTATATCTCACGAACCAATAAACACAAATACATCGCAATAGGCTTAAAACCGCCATATTGACAACCTCTAACACACGCAAAAAACAGATTTGAAATTCATCGAAGCGTTCATGAGAACACTCGTAACACGTAAAACATACGTTTCTTTTATATATTGGTTGATTCATTAAGACCTTTTTTTTTGTAATTATTTGGCAAATGCAAATTTTAAAGGAATGATGGGATCTTTATTTATGATTTCGAAAGGATATTTTATGGCATTTTTTTTTAAAAAATAGTCTCGTTCAAATGTTGGCCGCAACTGCGTTTTAAATGGTCCATTCTGAAGGTCCAATTTTCCATGACTAGTTCAAGCATTTTCACTGGTATTTGGCCAATAACACGAGTAATTTTGGCTTCCAAGGCCTCAATCGTTGCTGGTTTGTCCACGTAAACTTTTGACTTTACGTAACTCCAAAGAAATAAGTCGAGCGGTGTGATATCGCACGATCTTGGCTTCCAAGGTACGGGTCCCGTACGTGAAATTAATCGCACACCAAATTGACCTCGCAATAGAGCCATTGTTTTATAGGCAATGTGGACCGGAGCGCCATCCTGTTGGAACCAAATGTCGTCAAGATCACGGGCAACAATTTCAGGCAGCAAAAAGTCTGTTAACATGGTCCGATAGCGTGCGCCATTGATGGTAACGTTCGCGCCTTGCATAATTAAAAAAAAAAATCGGACCAATGATTCCACCAGACCACAGACCGCACCAAACCGTTGTTTTTCCTGGATGTAATGGCAGCTGGTGATCCTCTTTGGGTTGATCTTTTCCCCAAATACGGCAATTTTGCTTATTCACGAAGCCGTGTAGCCAAAAGTGGGCCTCATTACTGAACAAAATTTTGGCCGAAAACAACGGATCTTCATCGATCTTACCAAGAGCCCATTCAAGGTCTCCATAATATATCTAGTTTATCAATAAGCTACTAAAGCTTTTAAAATAGATTAAGTTAGTGTATCAATACAAACTTCATAGTTCTGTGCACTCATAAAAAGTCAGTTAAAGAAATCGTCGATAAAATTATTTTCTCTACTTTCAAATAAACATTTTATTTTATTGCTCCACTAAGAGTATTTAAGCTTCGTTTAGCTCGAGCATTTGTCATTTTATGAATGGGCTTTAGACACACACACACATACATTCACTCACACTGGCACTCACACACACACACTGACACTCTCTTACCGGCAATGGCATTAAAAATAACTGCCTTGTGCGGTTTGGCGGAAAGAGCTTAAACGTGCCTAGAATTCCTTTAGAACGGAGCGCGTGAGTCTCTTGCATATTGCTTTTATTGTTTGTTGTTACAATTTTTTGGCCTGTCTATAATTATTTATAGGACGCTCTTAGCGGCTCACTCACGTGACGCATACAACGCCGGGCCCGAGACATATCTGGCTAGAATTAAGCATTACACATACGCCGTGTTGCCGTTGCCCGCCAACTGACAGCTAACATGTCAAAAGCCATAGGAAGCAAACATATACAGATAAACATATATACGTATATATTACACACAGCTGCATATGCACGTGTGTATATGTGAGTGAGTGTGCCAGTGTGTGTGTGACAAGGTCGCGCATGTTGACAGTCAACGAGCATGTCACGCAAATGTAAACCTCGTTTTCGTGTTTTTTTTTTCGGTTTTCATTCATTTTGTTTCCTTCCTTTCTTGTTTTTGACCCTTGTAAGCAAACACAGATACACTACAGATACAGATACACAGACAGACACATGTTTTATTTGCATACACGTATTGGTGGGTGTTACCTAAAATGAAATATGACTTGTTAGACAGTGTTGGTGTGTCGTTGTATTGCCACAGTTTTGCGTTCGCCTAAGTAGCCCGAAAGTATGCAACAACCGAAATAAGTTTTTTGTCCTAATGTCGTTAATCAAGTTTAAAACTGAAACCTGACTTCTCTCACAGCCCTTCGCTGAGTCTGTCTGAATGTCTATTGAATAAGTTGGCAGTTTTGTAGTCTGGGGCTACCCAAAGCTTGATTAATTGAACATGGCCAGACAAGGCTAGCTCAAGTTAAGAGCCACTCTGTTAATATTATTAAAAGATAATTAAGTTTTAAGGTCAGTGCTTCAAATAAAGCTTCAATTTGGGCTTTATTTCAAGTTTATCTGCATCATTGGGCTTAAAGTGGGCAATAGAGGGTAGTTTTTTTTTTTTGGCATGCTTTAGTAAAGAGATAAAATACAAATGTATTAATAGAATAGGTCGAATTTTTATGCGTTTTATTATTTGAAGCTTATGTGCAAAATAAGCCCTAAAGTTGGCCATAGCGGGTGCTTTTTTCGAGTCATTTTAAGTTACGAAGGTTTAAAGCAAAGACTGAGAAATAACATCAATTTAATAATCAATAAGCTCTTTTTTTCGTGCTTCATATATAAGCCATAAATTTGAACATAAAGGGTGTCTTTTTTGGTGTATGTATAGATATACATAAATGTTATAACCGAATAGCTAAATTTTGATGCTTTAAATTTAGGTTTATTTCAACGATATCGGCAGCATTAACTTTATATAGGGTGCTTTTTTATTTTGGTAAGTTAAACCAATGAAACAGCTTTTTCACAGAGTAACAAAACAAATTTCGATTTAATAATCAATAAGCTCTTTTTTCTTGATTCAAATATATGCCTTAAATGTGGCAACAAAGGGTGTTTTTTTTGTATATACATAGACGTAAATACATGTAGTAACCGAAAAGCTAATTTGATGATGCTTTAAATTTTGCTTCATTTCAACGATATCGGCATCATTAACTTTATATAGGGTGCTTTTTTATTTTGGTAAGCTAAATCAAAGAAACTGCTTTTTCACAGTGTAAAAAAACAAAGTAGAAACACAAATATGTAACAAATTTCAATTTAATCTGCATCATTAGCCTTAATCTGGCAATAAAAGGTGTTTTTTTGTGGTGAATAAATAAACGTAAATCAATGTAATAACCAATTAGCTAAATTTTCATGCTTTAAATTAAGCTTTATTTCCCCAAATTCTGCAACATTAGCTTTATATAGGCTGCTTTGATTTTGAGGTTAATAAAATCAATGAAATTGCTTTTTCACAGCTTTTTCTCCTCGTCACAGCCTCGGCATCTACGTTGTAGGGCCAGCCCATTTTCTTTGCATGGTCTCCTAACGACCAATGTCCGGTTATTGTCGATGCTATTCTGAAGATCATTGTTCTTGGCTTGCTTGCCAGTTCGGCCGTTCTACGCTTGTCGTATCGCGGCCAAATTTTCTTTGCAACCTTGCAAGTGCCAATATTTTTCCATCTGGTTTCAGCCTTGTTTTGAGCTCGCAGAAGAATTTCTGCTCTTGATAGCGCTGAGGGGGTATTTGACAGCTACCTCCGCTGCTTCGCCATTTAATGCTTCTCGCCAGTTCATCAGCTTTTTTATTCCTGGGAACCCATACGAGAGCGATGCTCATTCTGCTTGCAAGGGCATTGAGATCTTCTTTGCATAGTCTGATGATTTCTGAGTTCACGGTTGGCGATGATTTGATCGCAAAGCTGCTTGACTGTCGGAGAATATACACACCTCCGCCAGCTGACTCGGATGATTGTTCAACACCTTACATGCTTCTCTGATGCCAAAGACTTCCGCCTGGCAGATGTTGTTTCTGCTGCCTAGGCTATAGGAGCGAGATACTTCGAGTTCGTCCGAGTAGACCCCTGCTCCTACACCGCGATCCATCTTGGATCCGTCAGTATAAATTGCAGCTGCGTCTGCTCTCATAACCCTGTTCATGTCCCACTGCTTTCGCGTCGGGAATCTGACGTCGAAACTCTTCTTGAAGTCCAGTACTGGTGTTATGTAATCTGTTGATTTGCAAGTCTCTTGACTCTTCAGAATGCTGCCATGTCCGAAGGTACTAGTCCTCCAGAGTCCTGTTTTTTTTGATTCTGGTGGCCGTGTTTGCTGTTAAAGAACAACTTGAAAAGAATTATTCACAAGGGGCTCCGCCAACTGGTCGCTCCAATTATCAGATTTTAGATCTCTTTTTTCAACTTAAATTTTTTTTGTGAAATTTTTAAAACCTTATACGACCTTTTTGCACTTTTTCTTTTCGGACAAATTTTGCTAACTTCTAATATATAAATTATGGACATGACAAAAAAATCTTTTTTATATTTGGAGTTCATTTCTCGATCCTCGGGCTTTTTTTATTCTCATCGCTGAAACGAAAAGTCCAAAGAGCTTTCACTTACTTTCTCGCTGTGTAGTTTTTCCCAAAGCTTCCGAAGGCGCACCCTATATCAAACATTTGTAATCCTCTTTTGTGTTGTTATGTGCACAGCATTTGATATGATGTACGATAAAGTCAACAATTGTCTTGTTTTAATGGCAAGTGCAATTTTCATTTAATTGAATTGATAAAGCTCATGTGGCTTTCCAGCATAATACATGTTCTGGCCAAATTTAGCTTTTCATCTTGAAATTGCAGTACAAGCAACAACAAAACCTAACCTTAAATTTAATTTTAGCAAGCCAAGTGTTAGATTATATTTGCTTTAAAGCAATGTTATGTAACTACTAGCCAGAGGCAAAAATGTGATAAAAATATAATATATGATTTTCATTTGGCAGGCAGACATGTTGCATGCTGTGTGGCTCGTTCATTTGCGTAACTCAGCTCTCTCTTTGTAACCCAAAACTGCATGCCCCAGAATACAAATATATATTTAGTATATATGTACATAAGTAAGTAAATATATATCTATGTAGTTACATTTGTACATATCTGGCTTGCTTAGATTTCCGTATTCGTGCGCTGTAATCGAAACGTTATGCAGACAAATATTTAAATTGACACGTTGCTACATATATAATGTAAACAGAGCCACATTCATATATGTATTTAGCATGTGTAAAGTCTACCCTTCAGTGTGATGGGCTAGTCCGGGACATAGGAATCGTTTAGTTGCAGGATCTGCTTGACGTGTTGACAGTCGTTCTGCAGTAGCTTCAAACTGCATGTCCTGGTTTTAAGCTGAGCAGCCAATTTTTAATTTTCTTTCACACTCTAAATTTGTTTTGATTAGTCTCATGCTTTAATGTTCGTCGATTCGACGAAGACCTCTAAACCATACCATTGTCGTTTTAACAAACCTCAACTCCTACAAAACTACTTCGCTCCGCTGAAGTTATAAAAAATGTTAGGGAAAACAGAATATTAGAAAAAAAGTAATGTTCGTCGATTCGACGACGATTTATCAACTTGTTATATTAGGAACTAGGAACATTTTATTTATTATTGGAAATCAACCCTTGATTTTATGGGTTATAATCCAACATTTATGAAAAGTAAGTCACTATACACTTAAAGAAACCATTTGTGTGGTATTATTTAGATTACTCTATATATATACAATATTTAAAAAATCAAGTAGACTCTATGATATGACACGCCTTCTGAGGTCGTTTGGATCAAGGCGTTTTAGGCGTCTTCTTGGTCTATGACCGGCCAGGGCACATGCAAGCGAGTTCGGATGGTTCCTTATGCGATTAGCGTAACGGTCGCTAAGTTTATTTAATACATCACCCACATAGGGAATGCTTAGATCCTTGTGAAGATTTCGATTTCGGATATACCACGGGGCATCTGCAATTTTGCGCAAAGTTTTGTTTTGTAAAATTTGGATTTTTTTAATATTTGACTTGGCAGCTGTTCCCCAGATTTGAATGCCATAAGACCAAGTTGGCATAATTAAACTCTTATATAGAATTCTTTTATTATCCAAAGATAGCTTGCTATTTCTACCAAGTAGCCACTCCATTTTGCCAAGTTTGGTTCTACATCTTGATGTTATTATTTTAATGTGGTCCCTCCAACACAATTTTTTGTCGAGGTGAATTCCGAGATACGGGTGTGATGTTTTCATTGGAATTATCTCTCCATTTAAAGTAAGCGCAGGACTTGGGTCTTTCCTTAACGAGAATAAAACGCTGGAAAATTTGTCACCATTAAGCTGGATGTTCCAGGGTTTCGCCCAAGTTGCTATAATGTCCAGTTGGTTCTGTAAGGTATCAGCAGCCATTTGAACGCTGGAGGAAGACGAAAGAATGGCAGTGTCGTCAGCATATATTGCCGTTATAAGCTCAGAACTGCCCGTCGAGTTCGGCATGTCCATAGTAAAAATGGTGAATAAAAATGGAGATAGAACGCTACCTTGCGGCGCTCCAGCTTTAATGGTCTGTCGTTCCGAGAGTTCACCTTTCACCATAACTTTGAAAGATCGATTGTCAAGAAATGATTTTATGATTTCATAATGAGGAGCAGGAAGGGCAGATTTAAGTTTTTGTAGTAACCCTTCGTGCCACACTCTGTCAAACGCCTGCTTGACATCCAAAATGCTGCCATGCAGTAGCGACGATTCTCGAAGGAGTCTAAGATGTGTTGCACCACTCTGTGAGTTTGCTCAGGCGTGCCTGGAACTTGGGACGTCACGCTGGAAAATGACAAAACTCAGCTCAAAAAGATTCTTTCAAAAATTTTCGCGAATACTGGTAGCAAACTAATCGGGCGATAAGATGCAATGGAAATGGGAGGCTGGCAGGGCTTTAGAATCATAACAATTTGAGCACATTTCCACTCCTTTGGGAAATATGCCAGACGCATAATTGCATTGAATATCTTGACTAGAGCCAGAATGCCCGCCATTGGAAGAGCCTTAGCTACTCTGGCGTCAATTTTATCAAGACTTGGAGCTTTTTTGGGGTTGAGTGCTTTTATTTGATCTACAATTTCGTTAGATCGCACTGGGCGTAATGGCAAGTCCGGTTTTTGTTAAATTTGAATCAAATCGCCAGCTCGAAAACCCTATTGTCTAATCCTCCTTACGAAGGACTTCAGAAAATATAGTGTAGCGTAGTTAATGTTTGTCGATTTGATGACAATTTATCAATCTGTAATATTAGGAGCGCATTTTGGATTTTTATTTTTTTTGTAAAATTAGATCATAAGCTCGAAAAACTTGTTATCTAATCTTCTACGTAAGTTATGTTCGTCGATTCGACGACGATTTATCAACTTGTAATATTAGGACCACATTTTTGAATTTCCTTTTTTTTGTTTAATTTGAATTAGATCACAATCTCGAAAACCCTATTATCCAATCCTCCTTACGAAGGATTTTAGACAATGTAGTGCAGCGGGTTCGATTCTCACCACAAATGACCAGAGTTCTCCTAAACTCAATCGTGAGACGTATACGTAATGCCAGATATCTTGAACTGTCAATTCTCATGTAATGCTACAACAAATGTACCTCAGCGGTAGCAATTGACCACCGATGTCGGTTTACTCCAGAAATGTCTTGCGTTTCAGTACTGCAGTAGAGAAAATTACACCAAAAATATAAAAAGGCTTATGTAATACCAGTATTCCCCTACTTTTACTCCTAATGGATCTAAGACTCATTTTTAATCTTATTTAGGGATAAATTATAGTTCAACGATACCAATGGCTTACCATTCAAAAATGCAAGGGATATACAATCCTTAACAGCCGTAGGATATGGTAGGGTCTATGCACATAACTACTCCATGTATTGTGTAACAATTTTGGGAACATATGCAAAGTCCTAATTAACAATCAGGCAATCAAATATGCGGCATGCAAAGCATTGTTCCATTTTCATGGAACACACATATCAAATTTATTCTTGGTAATTTACATATGGTTCAGAGGGGCGTATGCGTAATTTGCCATATTGTGTCAGCTTTTGTACAGTAGTTGCCCCAAATATTTTTAGAACAATTGTAATTGAAAATTTTAATACCACAAAGCAAATAGCTTGCTTTAATTAAGCTTAAACAATATAATAAATATAAAAATAAATATTTCTAATAATTTAAATTTACTACATTTGCAAAAAAAAAAATGTCGGAAAATAGAAGAACAATTTTCAGTGGTGAAAGCTATAGCAAATGAGTCAGAATGAGACGACTTTAATATACTCTATTATGCTACACTTTTTTAGTGAGTTAAACAGCAAAATTACGCAACGCGCCGACTGTTCCAATAATTCCAACTGGGTTGCTTGTCAGTAGTAATTCCAGTAATGGATCTTTTGCACTGTATGTTTGTCTCGCTCGCACTTGCACGAAATGCGGCTTCAGTCAGTCGCATGTTGGACTGTAGCAGCTACCGCAATAGCTTCTGCAGTCAGGCATGACCGGCTCAAATCAATTAGTGAGAGAACTTGATTGAGGGAGGTCAAGACCGCATCGAGGCGCAGGCAAACCACAAGTGTTAGTGGGTAGAAAAATCATGTTTGATGAAAAGAAATTAAATGAAATTAATGAAATAATAAAGATTTCTGTTACCCGTGATCCCCTAATCCCCGATTGACTGGACACAATTTGAATAATAAAAAGAACTTGTCATATGTGGACCGCGTTAGATATTTATTTAGCTTTTTGAATTTTTGGGATTTTAATGGAGCTAATTTTTTTATTTTCAAGAGATATGAAATTCTCAAAATTCTATTAAGCAAAAGTGAGCGAATGGAGCGACAGAATATGTATTTGTTCTACTTAATATACTTCATATCGCTTTGGTTATATGGTATAAAAACGAGTTTTAATATCCAAACTATTCAAGAATTTAAGCAAATTTCAACAAAACGCACAAAAGAGAGTCGAAAAGAAGCTTAAGGCAAAAGTTCTAACTAAAAAGTGTTTGAGAAAACTTTACGGAGAGCAAATCATGAAAACAGAAACTGCCTGCCACTGGTTTATTATTATTATTTATTATCGTGAGCTTATTCCTGGATCCTAAATTGTACAGTGACTCTCTCAATTCTTTGATCAGGCTGGATGTGATCTTGGCTTTGCTTAATGCTTTTATTGCTGCTTGACTATCAGACATGATAGAAATATCCTTGTCATGGTAGTTCTTTTGCAGATTGAATTCTGCACATCTTCCAATAACACAGACTTAAGCTTGGAAAATGCTGGAGTGTCTAGAGCCTAGAGCTTCGTAAAATTTGGTTCTGGTTTCTACTACCTCCAAATCACTTCCTTGACCTTTGTTAATAGGTTTGTCTTAGAATCAAATCTCGAAAATTTGTTGACGTCATCTTACAGCTTATCTTCGGCCAGGTAAAACCATCTATGCCTAAAGTCATTTGATAACATCCAAAATAGAATCCCATGAACAATTCTTCTCTACACCAAATAAATAAAATCATCATTGTGCTCTATACTTTTATTGTATAGTAAGATACTAAGATTTATCACACTAATATCAAAGCTTATGGATCAATCCATAGAAAAAACTTCACTTAGAACCCGCTTGTAGGATGGAATTTTAACAAGGCATGCAATGATGGTCCTGCCAGTAACAGCAATCAAGAGCTGTAAATAGAGATAATAAAAAAATATTAACTATTATTTTTATTTTTAATTGTCTTATGATACTTACGTAATGCATCTGCAACAGCTGCTAAAGCAACTAACACAATCAAATATTTTAGACTCATTTTTTGTAAAGTATTAACTTTAAAGTAGACGTTGGTCGTTTTATACTGTTTTCCAGTCTATAAATTACAATTAGTTACAGTAAAGGTAAATGCCCATGGATATTATTATTATAGAAAGGGTGATTTTTTTGCCCAAAAAGGTTTGCGGAATGGACGTTTTAGAGGCCAATAATCTTCGTTGTATAGATGATGGAGAGTAAGCATTTTGTAGATTGAATGCTGCATTTGACAAGGCCGGTATACGAGGTGTGTTCAAAAAGTAAGTCGACTTTTCAAATTTCGCGGGCAACGTATTTTCGATTATCGAAATTTTATTGTGTTGATACACTCTTCCCGAACATCTGTACAAAATTTCAAGTGAATGACATTTTTTGTTTGGTTGTGAGAGGCGTAAAGGTTATAAGTGTTTTGCGTGCTCGGCGATTTTTTTCTATCGAAAAATATGGATCAACGGATTTGCATGAAATTTTGTGTAAAAAATATTCACATATTTATTGGCAGCCTACTCATCATCTCTTCATCGATTACAATGCTGTATTCGATAGCCCGATAAGAGATCGCCTATACACCACCATGTCTGAGTTCGGTATTCCTTGCAAAGCTGATTCGTCTTTGCAGAATGACATTGAGCGGCACCATCAGCTCTGCCAAGGTAGAAACGGACCTCTCCGAACTTTTCAATACTGTTCGAGGTTTCAGACAAGGCGACCTTCTATCATGCGACCTCTTCAATTTCGTGATGGAAGGGGGACTGCGGAAGTCCGGTGTACATCGCAATGGCACTATTTTTTACAAGAGGGACCGCTGATCCGCTTTGGTTATAGGGTATAAAATCGAGTATTAATATCCAAACTATTTAAGAATTTAAGCAAATTTCAACAAAACGCACAAAAGAGAGTCGAATAGAAGCTTAAGGCAAAAGTTCTAACTAAAAAGTGTTTGTAAAAAAGGAGCTGCCTGCCACTGGTTTATTAAAAATTAAAATTAATTTTGATTTTGTGAAAAAGCAAAGCAAATTTTTAAGTTGTAATTTGACTTTATTAGTGAAGAAAAGTATTATTTTAGTAAAACAACAATGGCGGACATAAAATCGTAACGAGCGTTTAAGTCTTAAACTCTGCTGCACAAAAAAAATATTGATTCGATTTCAATTCACTTTGCTCCGACTAGGAGACTAACTAGCTAATTTTGAGGCAATTATGTATACAGAAAGATACTCAAAATTTATAGGGTTATCGAATTTGGTAAATACTCGTATATCTTTGTTGACCAAAAAGTTATGTCACAAAAACGTTTTTGCAAACGATGACCAACATGATCAGGGAGAACAAATCCATTTTTAATGCTTAACAATTTTGTTAGATGCACATTTCAAGCACGATCAATCAATTCGATATGGAAATAAGTATCTACTTATAGGTAGGTATGGTCTCTCAACGGCATATTATCTAGAAGCTTCAAGGTTATTTCAAAGTTAACGCAATATTTCGAATTATATGAAACAGCAGCGCACGATCTCTGAGATGTCATAAACTTACCTATGTCATAGCTAGTCAATTGTAATACCCAGACCCGTCGAGAAGGGAGTGGAAAGAGGGGGATTCCCCGAGCCCGAAGTTAGATAATAGACGAGTCGGTACATTTACCCCACGGGACCGGACAATCTCTTTACTCGGAAAGCTAATAACTTTCAGAGATATATTAAATTTGCAATGGCTACCTGAAAAATTCCTTGTACCAGATAAACTATACACTTGCCATCTCTTTATACCTAAAATGCTCCTGTAATTTGGGATTTAAATTGTTGCTCGCGAATTATAGGATCACCTTTGCTACACTGCCTTCATAATGCAGATTATCTTGATGCTCGATGTAACTTGGGTGGTGAATGATATGACTGATAAATTGTAGAGATTTTACTGTTCTTACAAGAGAGGTGTATTTATTATTATTATTGGGTGTAGAAATGGTTTCCCCTTCAGAGCTCTCCCAAAAGTCTTATGGCCCGCATGTATTTCAGTTTTGTGTTTGGACTTACGGTAACAACGATCTTCGGTGGGAGAACGTACATGCCCAAGAGCTTGTTTCTTTTAGCAGAGAGTGCCATACATTCACATAACACATGCGAAGAAGTTTTCTTTCTCCATGCTACAGAAGCGACAGTCCACTATCCATTATGGCAATATTGTTTAAATGGCGGCGGAGTCTACAATGTCTCGTCAAAATACCCGTCAGGATTCTCACGGTGTTCTTATCGTGCGTTACCATGAATTTGAACCTCTTACGGTTGTAGTTGGAGAGGAGGGTTTTTGACTATTTAAGCCCTGGTATTTGTGCCCAGTGCAGCAGTCGTTTGTTATTCTCCTCTATTCTCAGTAGGTCCCTTACCACGTGGTTACCAATTCCACAGTGTGGTTCAGGACCGATTAGAGGTATTGTTGCACCGGTCCTTGTAAGTTTAACTGCAAGCTCATTTCCAGGAATGTTATTATGTCTATCTAATCGTGGGCTTATTCCTGCATCCTAAATTAACCAGTGACGTTCTCACTTCTTTGACCAGGCTTGATGTGATCTTGGCTTTGCTTAATGCCATTATTGCTACTTGACTATCAGACAGGATGGAAATACGCTTGTCATGGTAGTTCTTTTGCAGATTGAATTCTGCACATCTTTCAATAACACAGATTTCAGCTTGGAAAATGCTGGAGTGTCTGCCTAAAGCTACGTAATATTTGGTTCTGGTTTCTACTACCTCCAAATCACTTCCTTGACCTTTGTTAATAGGTTTGTCTTAGAATCAAATCTCGAAAATTTGTTGACGTCATCTTACAGCTTATCTTCGGCCAGGTAAAACCATCTATACCTAAAGATATAGAATCCCATGAAAATTCCTTTTCTACACCAAATAAATAAAATTATCATTGTGCTCTTTTCTTGTATTGTATAGTAAGATACTAAGATTTATCACACTAATATCAAAGCTTATGGATCAATCCATCGAAAAAACTTCACTTAGAACCCGCTTGTAGGATGGAATTTTAACAAGGCATGCAATGATTGTTATGCCAGTAACAGCACGGCTGGTTAACTTCTATTTACAGATAATAATAATATATTAACTATTATTTTTATTTGTAATTGGCTTATGATACTTACCCAATGCATCTGCAACAGCTGCTAAAGCAACAACAACAAACACAATCAAATATTTTAGACTCATTTTTTGTAAGGAAATAACTTTAAAGTAGACGTTGGTCGTTTTATATAGTTTACCAGCCTTTAAATTACAATTAGTTACAGTCAAGGTAAATGCCCATGGATATTATTATTATAGAAAGGGTGATTTTTTTGCTACTTGGTTTTTTAAACTGACGTTTTTTTCAAGGACGAATTTGTCGTCAAACTTTCTGGCCCATAAAGGTTTGCGGAACGGACTTATGAACAATAAGCATTTTGTAGATTGTATGCTTCATTTGACAAGGCTGGTATATAGTGTAGTTATTGGCAGCCTACTCATCATCTCTTCATGGATTACAATGCTGTATTCGATAGCCCGATAAGAGATCGCCTATACACCACCATGTCTGAGTTCGGTATTCCTGCAAAGCTGATTCGTCTTTGCAGAATGACATTGAGCGGCACCATCAGCTCTGCCAAGGTAGGAACGGACCTCTCCGAACCTTTCAATACTGTTCGAGGTTTCAGACAAGGCGACCCTCTATCATACGACCTCTTCAATTTCGTGATGGAAGGGGTACTGCGGAAGTCCGGTGTACATCGCAATGGCACTATTTTTAACAAGAGGGTCCAGCTTCTTGCGTTCGCTGATGATATTGATATCATCATGTAGCGGAGACCTCTCTGTACCAACAAAAGTAACACTCTGCAAGACCCTCATCTTGCCCGTGCTCTTATATGGCGTAGAAGTATGGGTTGTGTCACGGATAAATGCATTTGCTCTTAGAATGTTGGAGAGAAAATTTTTTCGTAATATCTTCGGTCCCGTTCGTTTTGAGGACAATCGCATACGGATGAACCACGAGCTGTACGAGCTCTACGATGACAAAGATGTTGTCCAGCGCATCACAATACAACGTCTGCGCTGGCTCGGTCTCCAGCGAAAAAGGTATTCGAAGCGAAAGCTGATGATAGCAGACGAAGGGGACGACCACGACTCCGATGGAAAGATCAAGTGGAGCAGAATCTACCCTCCCTTGGAATTTCTAATTGGAGAAGGCGCGCGCAAAGCAGAGGTGCCTGGCGAGAGCTGCTGGGGTCGGACGGAACCCGAGAACGGGTTGTCATGGCCACACAATGAATGATAATGAAATCATACAATTATATCTGGTGCAAGAGCTGAAGCGGGGCGACCTGCCACAAAGCCCCGTCTTCAGTGAATGGGTTTTGGAAATGCTCGATAAAAATCCGTTTTTTTATCGAAGAATTTTTTATAGCGATGAAGTGTATTGAATGGTAATTTGGAAAAATTATCGGAAAAGCTTTTATACGCTGTACCGTATGGTACAAAGGGTATATTAAGTTTGTGCAAGCCGAAAATGTATGTAGCGTATAGAAGGAGACGGCGGAGACACCCCAAATTACAAAATATGATCAGAGTGAATAGAGAAGTCGATATACCCATGTCCGTCTGTCCGTCCGTCCGTTTGAACGCTTAGATCTCAGAGATGGTAAGAGCTAGAGTAACCAAACTTTCACATTAGATCCCATATTATTCCATAGGAGACAATTTTTTTTTATTTTTTTGATATCGGGGATAAATATATAGCTCCCATAGGGGTGTTTGAGACGACCTCGAAAAAAAAAAAGTTTAAGATTCGTTTGTTTATGAAGATATTGTAACCAAATTTGGCATTCAAAAGTTTTGTATGGTTCCCAAGCATTGCACCAAATTTCATCAAAATCGGTTGACTATATCATATAGCTCCCATAGGGCCGATCGGTCAAAATAACTTTTTTCACTGTGTTAAATTTGATCGAGATCGGTTGACTATATCACATAGCTCCCATATGTACGATGGGTCAAAAAAAAATTTGTTGTTTAAAAATTCTTCTGTTTTTGGTTTTTTTATGAAGGAACCGGATTTTATTGCAAGCTAGTGGTATAGGGTATCCCAAAGTCGTCCGCGCCCGACTTAACGTGCGCCATTTTTTTATTTTAAAGAGATATTAAATTAGTAATAGTTCATATAATCTTCTAAGTTCTGCATCATATTTCTTTTACATCGTTATGGAAAAGATTTGGTTAATTCTCAATATTATATTGAGCAAAAGTGGGTTAATATGGAGCTACAGAAAATGTATTTGTTCTACTAAATATGCTTTATATCGCTTTGGTTATAGGGTATAAAAACGAGTATTAATAAACGCACAAAAGAGAGTCGAATAGAAGCTAAGGCAAAAGTTCTAACTAAAAAGTGTTTGAGAAAACTTTACGGAGAGCAAATAAGGAAAACAGGAGCTGCCTGCCACTGGTTTATTAAAAATTAAAATTAATTTTGATTTTGTGAAAGAGCAAAGCAAATGTTTAAGTTTAAATTTGACTTTATTAGTGAAAAAAAGTATTATTTTAGTAAAACAACAATGGCGGACATAAAATCGTATCGAGCGTTTAAGTCTTAAACTCTGCTGCACAAAACAAATATGGATGCGATTTCAATTCACTTTGCTCCGACTAGGAGACTAACTAGCTAATTTTGAGGCAATTATGTATACAGAAAGATACTCAAAATTTATAGGGTTATCGATTTTAGTAAATACTCGAATATCTTTGTTGACCAAAAAGTTATGCCACAAAAACGTTTTTGCAAACGATGACCAACATGATCAGGGAGAACAAATCCATTTTTAATGCTTAACAATTATGTTAGATGCACATTTCAAGCACGATCAATCGATTCGATATGGAAATAAGTATCTACTTATAGGTAGGTATGGTCTCTCAACGGCATATTATCTAGAAGCTTCAAGGTTATTTCAAAGTTAACGCAATATTTCGAATTATATGAAACGGCAGCGCACGACCTCAGAGATGTCATAAACTTACCTATGTCAGAACTAGTCAATTGTAATACCCAGACCCGTCGAGAAGGGAGTGGAAAGAGGGGGATTCTCACGAGCCCGAAGTTAGATAATAGACAAGTCGGTACATTTACCCCACGGGACCGGACAATCTCTTTACTCGGAAAGCTAATAACTTTCAGAGATATATTAAATTTGCAATGGCTACCTGAAAAATTCCTTGTACCAGATAAACTATACACTTGCCATCTCTTTATACCTAAAATGCTCCAGTAATTTGGGACTTAAATTGTTGCTCCGAGATATCGAGTAGCTTAAAGACGCGTTCCTGCGAATTGTAGGATCACCTTTGCTACACTGCCTACATAATGCAGATTATCTTGATGCTCGATGTAACTTGGGTGGTAAATGGTATGACTGATAAATTGTAGAGATTTTACTGTTCTTACAAGCGAGGTGTATTTATTATTATTATTGGGTGTAGAAATGGTTTCCCCTTCAGAGCTCTCCCAAAAGTCTTATGGCCTGCATGTATTTCAGTTTTATGTTTGGACTTACGGTAACAACGATCTCCGGTGGGAGAACGTACATGGCCAAGAGCTTGTTTCTTTTAGCAGAGAGTGCCATACATTCACATAACACATGCGAAGAAGTTTTCTTTCTCCATGCTACAGAAGCGACAGTCTGCTATCCATTATGGCAATTTTGTTTAAACGGCGGCGGAGTCTACAATGTCTCATCAAAATACCCGTCAGGATTCTCACGGTGTTCTTCCCGTGCGTTACCATGACTTTGAACCTCTTACGGCTGTAGTTGGAGAGGAGGGTTTTTGACTATTTAAGCCCTGGCATTTGTGCCCAGTGCAGCAGTCGTTTATTATTCTCCTCTATTCTCAGTAGGTCCCTTACCACGTGGTTACCAATCGCACATTGTGGTTCAGGACCGATTAGAGGTATTGTTGCACCGGTCCTTGCAAGTTTAACTGCTAGCTCATTTCCAGGAATGTTGTTATGTCCATCTAATCGTGGTCTTATTCCTGGATCCTTAATTGTCCAGTGACGTTCTCACTTCTTTGACCAGGCTTGATGTGATCTTGGCTTTGCTTAATGCCTTTATTGCTGCTTGACTATCAGGCAGGATGGAAATATGCTTGTCATGGTAGTTCTTTTGCAGATTGAATTCTGCACATCTTCCAATAACACAAACATCAGCTTGGAAAATGCTGGAGTGTCTGCCTAGAGCTCGTAATATTTGGTTCTGGGTCCTACTACATCCAGGCCACTTTCTTGACCTTTGTTAATAGGTTTGTCTTAAACTAATCTCGAAAATTAGTTGACGTCATCTGACAGCTTATCTTCGGCGAGGTAAAACCATCTATGCCTAAAGACATTTGATAACATCCAAAATAGAATCCCATGAACATTTCTTCTCTACACCAAATAAATAAAATCATCATTGTGCTCTATACTTTTATTGTATAGTAAGATACTAAGATTTATCACACTAATATCAAAGCTTATGGATCAATCCATAGAAAACACTTCACTTAGAACCCGCTTGTAGGATGGAATTTTAACAAGGCATGCAATGATTGTTCTGCCAGTAACAGCACGGCTGTTTAGCTTCTATTTACAGATAATAATAATATATTAACTATTATTTTTATTTGTAATTGGCTTATGATACTTACCCAATGCTAAAGCAACAACAACAAACACAATCAAATATTTTAGACTCATTTTTTGTAAGGAAATAACGTTAAAGTAGACGTTGGTCGTTTTATATAGTTTACCAGCCTTTAAATTACAATTAGTTACAGTCAAGGTAAATGCCCATGGATATTATTATTATAGAAAGGGTGATTTTTTTGCTACTTGGTTTTTTAAACTGACGTTTTGTTCAAGGACGAATTTGTCGTCAAACTTTCTGGCCCAAAAAGGTTTGCGGAACGGACGTTTTAGAGGCCAATAATCTTCGTTTTATAGATAATGAATAATAAGCATTTTGTAGTGTAGTTATTGGCAGCTTACCCACCATCTCTCTATCGATTACAAAGCTGCATTCGATAGCCCGATAAGGGATCGCCTATACACCACCATGTCTGAGTTCGGTATTCCTGCAAAGCTGATTCGTCTTTGCAGAATGACATTGAGCGGCACCATCAGCTCTGCCAAGGTAGGAACGGACCTCTCCGAACCTTTCAATACTGTTCGAGGTTTCAGACAAGGCGACCCTCTATCATACGACCTCTTCAATTTCGTGATGGAAGGGGTACTGCGGAAGTCCGGTGTACATCGCAATGGCACTATTTTTAACAAGAGGGTCCAGCTTCTTGCGTTCGCTGATGATATTGATATCATCATGTAGCGGAGACCTCTCTGTACCAACAAAAGTAACACTCTGCAAGACCCTCATCTTGCCCGTGCTCTTATATGGCGTAGAAGTATGGGTTGTGTCACGGATAAATGCATTTGCTCTTAGAATGTTGGAGAGAAAATTTTTTCGTAATATCTTCGGTCCCGTTCGTTTTGAGGACAATCGCATACGGATGAACCACGAGCTGTACGAGCTCTACGATGACAAAGATGTTGTCCAGCGCATCACAATACAACGTCTGCGCTGGCTCGGTCTCCAGCGAAAAAGGTATTCGAAGCGAAAGCTGATGATAGCAGACGAAGGGGACGACCACGACTCCGATGGAAAGATCAAGTGGAGCAGAATCTACCCTCCCTTGGAATTTCTAATTGGAGAAGGCGCGCGCAAAGCAGAGGTGCCTGGCGAGAGCTGCTGGGGTCGGACGGAACCCGAGAACGGGTTGTCATGGCCACACAATGAATGATAATGAAATCATACAATTATATCTGGTGCAAGAGCTGAAGCGGGGCGACCTGCCACAAAGCCCCGTCTTCAGTGAATGGGTTTTGGAAATGCTCGATAAAAATCCGTTTTTTTATCGAAGAATTTTTTATAGCGATGAAGTGTATTGAATGGTAATTTGGAAAAATTATCGGAAAAGCTTTTATACGCTGTACCGTATGGTACAAAGGGTATATTAAGTTTGTGCAAGCCGAAAATGTATGTAGCGTATAGAAGGAGACGGCGGAGACACCCCAAATTACAAAATATGATCAGAGTGAATAGAGAAGTCGATATACCCATGTCCGTCTGTCCGTCCGTCCGTTTGAACGCTTAGATCTCAGAGATGGTAAGAGCTAGAGTAACCAAACTTTCACATTAGATCCCATATTATTCCATAGGAGACAAGTTTTTTTATTTTTTTGATATCGGGGATAAATATATAGCTCCCATAGGGGTGTTTGAGACGACCTCGAAAAAAAAAGTTTTAGATGAATTACTCGTTTGGTTATGAAGATATCGTAACCAAATTTGGCATTCAAAAGTTTTTATATGGTTCCCAAGCACTGTACCAAATTTCATCAAAATCGGTTGACTATATCATATAGCTCCCATAGGACCGATCGGCCAAAATAACTTTTTTAAAGAAAAGTTCGCTATATTTCGTTTTTTAATAAAGATATCCTAACCAGATTTGGCGTTTGGAAATTTTTTAGACCATTTAAGCAATGTGCCAAATTTGAACAAAATCGGTTGACTATATCATATAGCTCCCATAGGGCCGATATTCCAAAAAATCGATTTTTTAACAAAATTTGTTGTGTTTCGTTTGTTTGTTAAGATATTGGGACCAAATTTCATATTCTTGAGTTCTTGATAGTTCCTAAGCACTGTACTAAATTTAATCCAAATCGGTTGACTTTATCATATAGCGCCCATAGGACGAATCGGTCCAAAAAACGTTTTTTCTACAAAATTCGTTGTGTTTCGTTTGTTTGTAAAGATATTTGAACTAAATTCGGCATTCAGATTTATTTTTAAAGCACTGTGTTAAATTTAATCGAGATCGGTTGACTATATCATAAAGCTCCCATATGAACGATAGAAAAAATATGTTGTTTAAAAATTCTTCTGCTTTTGGTTTTTTATTTTTTTTTTTTTTTTTTTTTTTTTTTTTTTTTTTTTTTTTTTTTTTTTTTTTTTTTTTTTTTTTTTTTTTTTTTTTTTTTTTTTTTTTTTTTTTTTTTTTGGGTATAGGGTATCCCAAAGTCGTTTGTTCTACTTAATATGCTTCATATCGCTTTGGTTATAGGGTATAAAAACGAGTATTAATATCCAAACTATTTGAGAATTTAAGCAAATTTCAACAAAACGCACAAAAGAGAGTCGAATAGAAGCTTAAGGCAAAAGTTCTAACTAAAAAGTGTTTGAGAAAACTTTACGGAGAGCAAATAATGAAAAAAGGAGCTGCCTGCCACTGGTTTATTAAAAATTAAAATTAATTTTGATTTTGTGAAAAAGCAAAGCAAATGTTTAAGTTTAAATTTGACTTTATTAGTGAAAAAAAGTATTATTTTAGTAAAACAACAATGGCGGACATAAAATCGTAACGAGCGTTTAAGTCTTAAACTCTGCTGCACAAAAAAATATGGATTCGATTTCAATTCACTTTGCTCAGACTAGGAGACTAACTAGGTAATTTTGAGGCAATTATGTATACAGAAAGATACTCAAAATTTATAGGGTTATCGATTTTAGTAATTACTCGTATATCTTTGTTGCCCAAAAAGTTATGCCACAAAAACGTTTTTGCAAACGATGACCACCATGATCAGGGAGAACAAATCCATTTTTAATGCTTGACAATTAGATGCACACTTCAAGCACGATCAATCAATTCGATATGGAAATAAGTATCTACTTATAGGTAGGTATGGTCTCTCACCGGCATATTATCTAGAAGCTTCAAGGTTATTTCAAAGTTAACGCAATATTTCGAATTATATGAAACGGCAGCGTACGACCTCAGAGATGTCATAAACTTACCTATGTCATAACTAGTTAATTGTAATACCCAGACCCGTCGAGATGCGAGTGGAAAGAGGGGGATTCCCCGAGCCCGAAGTAAGATAATAGACGAGTCGGTACATTTACCCCACAGGACCGGACAATCTCTTTACTCGGAAAGCTAATAACTTTCAGAGATATATTAAATTTGCAATGGCTACCTGAAAAATTCCTTGTACCAGATAAACTATACACTTGCCATCTCTTTATACCTAAAATGCTCCTGTAAATTGGGACTTAAATTGTTGCTCCGAGATATCGAGTAGCTTAAAGAAGCGTTCTCGCGAATTATAGGATCACCTGCATGTATTTCAGTTTTATGTTTGGACTTACGGTAACAACGATCTCCGGTGGGAGAACGTACATGCCCAAGAGCTTGTTTCTTTTAGCAGAGAGTGCCATACATTCACATAACACATGCGAAGAAGTTTTCTTTCTCCATGCTACAGAAGCGACAGTCTGCTATCCATTATGGCAATTTTGTTTAAACGGCGGCGGAGTCTACAATGTCTCATCAAAATACCCGTCAGGATTCTCACGGTGTTCTTCCCGTGCGTTACCATGACTTTGAACCTCTTACGGTTGTAGTTGGAGAGGAGGGTTTTTGACTATTTAGGCCCTGGTATTCGTGCCCAGTGCAGCAGTCGTTTGTTATTCTCCTCTTTTCTCAGTAGGTCCCCTACCACGTGGTTACCAATCCCACATTGTGGTTCAGGACCGATTAGAGGTATTGTTGCACCGGTCCTTGCAAGTTTAACTGCTAGCTCATTTCCAGGAATGTTATTATGTCTATCTAATCGTGGGCTTATTCCTGCATCCTAAATTAACCAGTGACGTTCTCACTTCTTTGACCAGGCTTGATGTGATCTTGGCTTTGCTTAATGCCATTATTGCTACTTGACTATCAGACAGGATGGAAATACGCTTGTCATGGTAGTTCTTTTGCAGATTGAATTCTGCACATCTTTCAATAACACAGATTTCAGCTTGGAAAATGCTGGAGTGTCTGCCTAGAGCTTCGTAATATTTGGTTCTGGTTTCTACTACCTCCAAATCACTTCCTTGACCTTTGTTAATAGGTTTGTCTTAGAATCAAATCTCGAAAATTTGTTGACGTCATCTTACAGCTTATCTTCGGCCAGGTAAAACCATCTATACCTAAAGATATAGAATCCCATGAAAATTCCTTTTCCACACCAAATAAATAAAATCATCATTGTGCTCTATACTTTTATTGTATAGTAAGATACTAAGATTTATCACACTAATATCAAAGCTTATGGATCAATCCATCGAAAACACTTCACTTAGAACCCGCTTGTAGGATGGAACTTTAACAAGGCATGCAAATATCGTCCTGCCAGTAACAGCACAGCTGTTTAGCTTCTATTTACAGATAATAATAATATATTAACTATTATTTTTATTTGTAATTGGCTTATGATACTTACCCAATGCATCTGCAACAGCTGCTAAAGCAACAACAACAAACACAATCAAATATTTTAGACTCATTTTTTGTAAGGAAATAACGTTAAAGTAGACGTTGGTCGTTTTATATAGTTTACCAGCCTTTAAATTACAATTAGTTACAGTCAAGGTAAATGCCCATGGATATTATTATTATAGAAAGGGTGATTTTTTTGCTACTTGGTTTTTTAAACTGACGTTTTGTTCAAGGACGAATTTGTCGTCAAACTTTCTGGCCCAAAAAGGTTTGCGGAACGGACGTTTTAGAGGCCAATAATCTTCGTTTTATAAATAATGAACAATAAGCATTTTATAGTGTAGTTATTGGCAGCTTACCCACCATCTCTCTATCGATTACAAAGCTGCATTCGATAGCCCGATAAGGGATCGCCTATACACCACCATGTCTGAGTTCGGTATTCCTGCAAAGCTGATTCGTCTTTGCAGAATGACATTGAGCGGCACCATCAGCTCTGCCAAGGTAGGAACGGACCTCTCCGAACCTTTCAATACTGTTCGAGGTTTCAGACAAGGCGACCCTCTATCATGCGATCTCTTCAATTTCGTGATGAAAGGGGTACTGCGGAAGGCCGGTGTACATCGCAATGGCACTATTTTTTACAAGAGTGTCCAGCTTCTTGCGTACGCTGATGATATTGATATCATCATGTAGCGGAGACCTCTCTGTACCAACAAAAGTAACACTCTGCAAGACCCTCATCTTGCCCGTGCTCTTATATGGCGCAGAAGTATGGGTTGTGTCACGGATAAATGCATTTGCTCTTAGAATGTTGGAGAGAAAAGTTCTTCGTAAAATCTTCGATCCCGTTCGTTTTGAGGACGACAATTGCATACGGATGAACCACGAGCTGTACGAGCTCTACGATGACATAGATGTTGTCCAGCGCATCACAATACAACGTCTGCGCTGGCTCGGTCTCCAGCGAAAAAGGTATTCGAAGCGAAAGCCGACGATAGCAGACGAAGGGGACGACCACGACTCCGATGGAAAGATCAAGTGGAGCAGAATCTACCCTCCCTTGGTATTTCTAATTGGAGAAGGCGAGCGCAAAGCAGAGGCGCCTGGCGAGAGCTGCTGAGGTCGAACGGAACCCGAGAACGGGTTGTCATGGCCACACAATGAATGATAATGAAATCATACAAATTATATCTGGTGCAAGAACTGAAGCTGGGCGACCTGCCACAAAGTCTCATCTTCCGTGAATGGGTGTTGGAAATGCTCGTGAAAAATACGTTTTTTATCGAAGAATTTTGTATAGCGAGGGAGTGCATTGAATGGTAATTTGGAAAAATTATCGAAAAAATTTGTATGCCCTGCACCTTATGTAAGGGTATATTAAGTTTGTGCAAGCCGAATATGTATGTAACATATAAAAGGAGGCGTCGGAGACACCTCAAAGTTACCTAAAATATGATCTGGGTGAATAGAGAAGTCGATATATGTCCGTCTGTCCGTCCGTCCGTTTGAACGCCTAGATCTCAGAGATAGTTAGAGCTAAAGTAACCAAACTTTCACATTAGATCCCATATTATTCCATAGAAGACAAGTTTATTTTATTTTTTTGTATTTCAGGGTTAAATTATATAGCTCCCATAGGGGTGTTTCAGCGACCTCGAAAAAAA